>CAMOHE010048403.1:12977-28446 GCA_946598075.1 Artocarpus hirsutus
CTAAGAAAAATTTGTAATCTTCAAGTCCATGTGAGTTCCCTTTCAAAAGTCTTCTTCCACAAGCTTTCTTGAACTGTATGCTTTAGTGACATTAAAAAATATACGCTTAAAAATATTTTGCACAAATAATAAAAATTGTATTTGTTATCAACAAAAGAATATTAAAAGCTTTGAGAAACCTTGGAGCCAACAATCTCCCCCTTTTTGATGATGACAAAACAATTTTTGATTGATTTTGAAAAGGTTTCAATGGCTCCCCCTTAACATGTGCAAAAATCTCAAAATTTTGAAAGACACAAGCACATATACGTCTCTATTGTTTGGATTGTGTATTTTTGCCATTATCATGTCTAGATTTGTTAAACTACCATGTCAACTGGCATTATATTGTATCCCTGCGTGATATATACTGGGAACAATTGAGGTTTGTCATTCTTTTCAAATAACATGTCACACTAGTAAACAAGGGCAGGTGGCTTCTGCTGTGAACCTTCTATTATATATATATATATATATATATATATATGTATGTATATGTCACGGATGCTATTTAAAAGATTGGGATGAATTGGGTTGTATTATAAACAACAAATAATTTATCATTTTTTTTTTTAATTTCGGGTGGGGATTTGGACTCTATACAAAAGCCAGATATGGATTTACTGTTAAGTTATGCTTGTGACTACTAAACAATTTATCATCTTGATGTGAGGCCCAATTGAGAATTTAGGCTATTTCCCTGCATGCTACCAGTTAAATTTGTTCAAGCTTTCTTTTTTTTTTTTTTTAATGTTTTATTAATGCAAGGGAAGTATGGTAAGTTTATTTTTTTTGTAACAAGCTAGATCTATGGTTCATAAATGTCAATTTGGATTTTGCTGCCTTATTAAGCTCAATTATTAGTAGTTTATGTGCTTTACCAATCAATCTTGTGTGTTCCATATGGGGATTTTATTTCATTATTTTACAAGAGCAGTTGCCTTTTGATTGATACAGTAGATTTTATACAAACTATTGTAAAGGTGTTTTTGTGCAATCTAAGTTGTAGGTATGATATTGAGTAGCCAAGTTGTGGTCATGTCTCTTCTTTTATATTCTTTTTTATATTATTAATTCTGGATAAATCTTAATGGTATTCAGCCATTGATTAAGCTTTGGCAACTATCTGTACATTTTTGTCCCTTTGTCATGAATCCCTATTTTGGTTGTTGTGGGGAAATTAATGGGATTATGGGAGATTGTTTGTGGGAGGGTAAGGTTGAGGATCTAATATAGCCGGGAAGTGTACGAGAAAGACGCACTAGCATACCAGAAAATTGGGCATCTACTAACCTGTTGATTTATTTAGATTGCTAGGAGAATAGGCATCAACCACACATTGAGCTCGTAGAATTTTGAGATAATTGGATTAAGCACAAGCATTATTGATTCTGACAATTACTGAAAATTGATGCAAGGATATTGAGAAGTCTCAAGAGTGTAATTTTAATCATCACAAACTAAATGACAATATGATAAAGAAGACTAAATATCAGACCCTACTTTCCTAATCCTATTTAAATTATAACTAAAAGATAATAGAAGTTACTTAACTGCAATATTTTGACAATTAAAATACCAATCAAACTCTCCTCTAGGCATGTGGCCCAAATGACCATAAAACTTCCCAAGCATAACTTTCCAACTTAGGCAGAAAGAATAATTTGGTCTCCATATGTGCATGCTCATCAAGTCACATTGCTGCGTTAGGATCCCAATAACCATTTGTTTGCTTGGGACTTGTCTGTTAAAATTAAAGTTCAAGGTATTTCCAAATAACATAGGTGGGGCGGTAGGTGCTTGAATTTTTTGCCAGGTGATGTAAGGTTTGTGGTTGTCTTACTGCGGTGGTCAAGGTTTACATCATTCCAATATGTCAAAAGAAAAATGAATCTGCAATTGTTTTGGACACTATATTTCCAAATTTCTGTATCTGATTCATGCTTAGAGTCCCATTCAGCTTCTTTATGGCCCTGGACATTCAAAGCTTTCAAGGATTTTCCCTTTTCCTTGTTTGTTCTAAATTGGAGGGATGTTTTGGTGGGATAAGGCTTAAGGTCACTGTTTTCATGTAGCTATGTACTTTCACTTCTTTCTCCTTTTCTTTTATCTGTTTATCTTTGTGTTTGCTTGATTTTCTTATCCTCTTTCCTTTGTAATTGTTTTTGCGTGTAATTGTTTTTGCGCCAATGAAAGGTTGTTTTCTTATAAAAAAAGTTAAAAGTGATTGTTGTGTGTATAAGTATTCATATATATACATGTATAGAATTTGTGAGTACGTTAACATATTTTTTTCACATATCCCTTTCCAGTTGATCATTTTAAATTGGAAGGATGTGATGGGAAGATAGCCGGTCTATGTTGTTTTAGGATTGATTTGTTATATTGTTTTTGAGCTATGTATTTGAGAATTATGCTTCTATTGTTTTTGATGTTCCTCTGTACTGTTGTTTGAGGATCTTTCCTTCTCTTGTCCTTGTAATTGATTAAAATATTAACAAAAGGTTGTTTCTTATATAAAAAAGCATGTTTACTATGCATGATACAGCAAAATGGGAACATATACCCTCATAAATAGACAAATTGATGGTGCATCTATGATATTAGATTTGAACTTGTGTTTTCTAATGTTTCTGGCGACTTATTCTCAGGAGTCTTTCGGGACGCAAATTGAGCGGGTTTTTGTCACCTGACCTTGGGAAGCTAGGGCAGTTGGAAATTTTGTATGTACCCTTAGAAATCAATTTTTTCTTAATAGAAGCTAGTATGATTGATATATGGATATGTCGTGTGAGCTAATGCTGTTTATGATGTGTCACTATAGAGCTCTTCATGATAACAATTTCTATGGAACAATTCCTTCGGAGCTGGGAAATTGCACTCTGTTGCAACAAATGTAAGAACCAGAACCAATTGCCCCATTTCTTCTTTGCTGTGGATATGTCGTTGTGTGCGCTTCTAATTTTATTTTCTACATTTGTTTATTTCAGTTAAAGAAAGATGCTCTATTTTGCATTTGTTCTTTTGTTTCAATTATTTTATTATGTTGATGACCCCTTCCCAATCCCAAGTGTAAGATTTAGTGCCAAACCTAAAGGCCAATATGGTTGTTTTCAGGAATTGTTATTTAAAATTTTTCAAGCTTTAGACTTTAGCTTGATGGGGTCCAAAGATCCCTTATTTATAATAAAAGGTTCTGGATTTGGATTCGTCTTGAGTTTTTCATGCTCTCTCTCTCTCTCTCTCTCTCTCTCACAATTGAATAGTTGTCGGTGTACCATCCTGGTTTGGAACCTTTCGTGTTCATTTTTAGACTTTGTATTTTTCCAATGATTAGAATTTTATCCTTGGCTTCTAGGCCGTGGAGAGGCTAATACATGTTAGGTTTTGCAATTTAGAAGATTTTATGCTAGTTTGTCTCCGTTTTAAGTGCATATTTTCCGCGACACTTTATTGCATCCTTCTGTGAACAAGGATGTATTCGTCTTGCTATTTTTTTTTTGTTGTCATTCCTAGCTTTTGCTTTATAGATGCATCTCAGATAGTTCTATCATTTTGTATCTGCATTAAATTATTGCAATGTGTGAACTTCTTTTTGTTTCATGTAATGTGTAATTTTTTTTTGTACTCTCCTTTCTTCAGTTACTTGCAGGGTAATTACTTAAGTGGCTCAATACCAATTGAATTAGGAAAGCTTCAAGAGCTGACAAATCTGTGAGTTTTCTTCTTGTCGATAACTTATGTGATTTTTGCCTTAATCTAAATTTTTATTATCTGAAAATGCATTCTTTTAGACCTTAATCTAAATTTTTATAATCTGAAAATGCATTCTTTTAGAAACTTTATAGTGCATCATATTTATGTTTTTTCCCCCCTGTAGAAACAATATTATAGTAGGTTTTTTTTTTTTTTGAAAAAGAAACAAAAATAATTTCATTGATAGAGTGGAATAATTACAAGGAGGAAAAAAGAAAAGTTCAGCAAAATTGGAGGAAAACAGATAAACCTCAACAACACAGAAGATGAACCAACTAACTGTCTGACTAACAAAACTATCCTACAAAATTGAGGACCAATTCCTAACAAGGTCGGTGTACATAATTCAGAAGATTCTTTAACAGGATGATTCGAGAGCGATATTTGCTTTAATCTTGTCCCATATGACTAGAAGATCCTCCTCTAAACCTTCAAAAATTTTTCTGTATCTTTCAAGCCAAATTCCCCTCCATATAGCGATCATTGCAACCTGCCCCAAAGGACTTCGTCTACTGTTGGACCTGGCACCGAAGAGAAAGGCACTTCACTTATTGCAACTCTTTGGGAATACCAAATGATTTCCCAGATCCTTCAAAACTAGACTAGTTCGTAGGAGAAGGAACAGTGTAAAAATAGGTGATCCCTCGACTCCACTCTGCTTATGCACATCACGCACCAACCTGGAGAAACAAAGAGAAATGGATTTCTTTGCAAAGAATCATGAGTGTTCAGTTTGTCAAGTAATAGTAACCAACAAAACACTTTAATTTTAGTTTATTGATACTGGTAATCACTTGTTTGGTTAACATGGAGCAGCTTTCCATGTCCAATTTCCCTTTCATTGAGATATGTTGTCTCAAAATATATTGGAGCTACTCCACTGTATATTCTGCATGTTATTGCTTTATCATGCATACAATTTTTATTCACTTCTTTTGATTTATATTGGAATACTCTGGGGTTGCCCCCAGTTTGTAGCGAAAGAAAGTTGTGAAAGTTAAGAAGAAATTTAGTCTAAATTTTAGGCTACCAAAATTATCTGTAAGATTCATAGTTCTTTTGTGGGGCAATTTATTAGTTGATTTATGCAATAATCTGCAGATTAATTTCCAAATCACCATCCTTTCTTTGAAAAGAATGTACCAAGTGCAACTATGTAGAGAGAGTATTTTTGATATTGGCAAGTAATTTGCTGAATCTTTGTTTCGTTTGAGCTAGTTGTCTTGGGCAATTGCTGCCCTATTTTAACTTAGGTAAATTGCTGTGGCTGTTGTCACCTATTTTAACTTAGGTAAATTGCTGTGGCTGTTGTCACCAATTCTATTTAAGAAAGTGAAGTGTTAAAGGAGAGAATGAGAGTGTGGAATGCTGTCCTGGAAACAAGGAAAGGGAAACTCTATCTTTGAAACGTCAGTTGTTTTGCTCTGAAAAACCTAGTACTTTACAATCAAATTTATGGGATAAGACGTATTAGCAGTCCACCCTAGACTTTACAATCGAATTTATGGGATAGGACGTATTAGTAGTCCACCCTAGACTTTGCTTATGTGGAGGCTTTAGCGCTGGAGATATCAACAGTGATGCTGAATTGGTGGAAGAATGGGTTAGGATTTTGTGATGTGAAAGGATAAGCTTTAGAGATGATTTTGATTAAGGGATTCTTTGTTTGTTGTTTTGTTTTTGTTTTATAAGACAATCATTCTAGAAAGAGAACAGAAACTTTGTCACTATCTTGGTGTGTCATATCATAATCTGGAAATGATTATGGTAATTTGGTCATGCATTATGTGTTGGAAGAATATCATGTAGAAAGCTGGTTGTTGAGGTAGGGTAGAGTGAGCACTCCATAAGAGTCTCCATAAGGGTTTCATGGAGACTTGCTATTATGGAAGTGTTTTGCTATTTTTGGTTATTTTACTTCCTTGTGATAAAGAGTGTTGCACCTGGCATCAATTTTGGCATCTTTCTGTTTTTCTATATTATGTTATGCTGGAAGATTGTGTTGTAGTTCTGTTTGTAATATTTCCTTTTGTGTATATTGGATTTGGTGCACTTGTTGTCCTTGGTGTAGTTTTATGACACTGTGTAATAAATTAAATGCTGTTTGTATCAAGCAGAAAAGAAAAGATAAAAGAAGAGGAAAGAGTACATAAGAAGTGGAGATAGAAGTCCGCCAGAAGACAATAGAACATAAACAACTATGAGATTGATGAAAAAGAAAAACAAAAACATTTGTTGAGGAATCCCATGTACTGTAGACCCCCAAAATCGAACTGGTTTTTTAATTTCTTCAATTTCAGAGGATCGCTCGACCTGCAGATTTGTGTTTTCAGTATAACAATAACACATTTGCTGCTTAATTTAAAATATCAACTATAACATTAAAATTTTTGCTTTTTGTTTTTGAAGATTCCTCGTTCTCTTTCTTTTATAATTAACTTGTCCACCAATGAAAGAAAATTGGTCAATGAAAGAAAATACCAATTTTCTTTCAGGAATTCAACTCCCATCTCAGCTTGGGAAACTCTAACAGCAATATAGTGGCAAAAATAAAAAATTAATCAAAGACTTTTTGAACTCTTATATCTTTAAAATCATGATAAATAAATATATAGAAGTTATGTGGGATTTTTCCAAAATCCTGAAAATTTCTGTTAGATGTAGAAGAATATTGAATTGATATGCTCAACGTAAAAAAGTTGAATTTAGAAAATTTATATAATTTTTCCCTACGATTCATTTGATAATTGTCTTTCAATACACAGGGACATTTCAAGCAACTCTCTTAGTGGAAACATCCCTCCTTACCTCGGGAAATTGGATAAACTTGTCAGTTTGTAAGTAGCCTCATCTTTTTTTCTAGTTACGGTGTTTTGAAGTGGTCTTTTCTTCAATTTGTTTTTAAATATGCTATATTGAATCTAACATTGTGTTTTCTTCTGGTGTTTTGAAGAAATGTGTCAAACAATTTTCTTGTTGGACCAATACCATCTGATGGGGTGCTTATCAACTTTCCAGAAAGCTCGTAAGTGCAGTAAACTTTGTTGTGTGAGTTTTTGATAATCGTGAAACTAACTAATTTACCATGTTATAGATGATGATGCTAAAAGTTCTGATTTTCAAAATTTTATTTAATTGAAGTATCTTTATGTTTTATTTTCAGAATCCAGCAAAAGAATTATTTTAATTTTTATTTGTTTTAGCAGTTCTTTTTTCATTTATTTTTTTGGATTTTGTTTATTATTTTTTTTTCAAATTAATTATTCTGTTTGGTATGAGACGAAAAGGGTATGAGAATTGGGAAAAAAGGGAAGAAAAACAATTGTCAGGACTAAAGATTGTCGGGTTGTCACTTCATTGACTTTCTAGTTGATAAACGTTGTCTCTCGTCTATACTTTTCTAGAATTAAAGATTGGTAATATCATAGTTTTTAAATCTCGTGAACCAAATGTGTGATTTGACAATTTCCTTGCAGCTTTGTTGGAAATCGTGGTTTATGTGGCAAGCAAATCAATTTGACTTGCAAAAATGACAGCGGAGGATCAGGCACAAATTCTCAATCTTCAAACTCAGGTGAGCATTTATTAATTCTCAAATAGAAATATACGATATTTATAACTATAGGTTACTTCTAAGTTTCTCTAGACACAATAATGTTTTCCTAAATTTTTGAGTTCAAGCCCTTGTGGAAGGTAGTTTTCCCAAATTTATGTTTTTGAGAACATTATAGTAGTCGTCACTGGATTATCAATATTTTAGCATTCTACTTGTTTCCCTTATTTGCAATGTAACTTGCAATATCTAAGAACCCTACAATTTGTAGCACAAAATCAAGCTGGTAAGAAGAAGTACTCTGGTCGGCTACTAATCAGTGCATCAGCAACTGTTGGGGCACTACTTCTTGTGGCACTTATGTGCTTCTGGGGCTGCTTTCTTTATAAGAAGTTTGGCAAACATGACAGTAAAAGTTTGGTGATGGACGTTGGTCGAGGTGCTACTTTTAATTACTGTTTTAGGCTTTGATTTGAATATCTGTTTATGTCTTTTCATATACATCTTGCACATATATCTTTAATAAGTTTCCAGATTCAGTCTTCTACTAACGTTCTTCTTTCTCCAGGTGCGTCAATTGTAATGTTCCATGGAGACTTGCCTTACTCTTCAAAAGACATAATCAAGAAATTGGAGACTTTGACTGAAGAACATGTTATAGGCACTGGCGGTTTTGGGCAAGTATACAAGCTCGCTATGGATGATGGTAACGTCTTTGCCTTAAAAAGAATTATGAAGATCAATGAGGGCTTTGATCGTTTTTTTGAAAGGGAGCTTGAAATTCTTGGAAGTATAAAGCATCGATACCTTGTGAATTTGAGGGGTTATTGCAACTCTCCTACGTCAAAGTTGTTAATATATGATTTTCTACCTGGTGGTAGTCTTGATGAAGCTCTTCATGGTTAGATCCTCTCTCTTATGTTTGTCCTCACCCCCTCATGTTTATGGATGAAACAGTTTTAATTTCTGTAATACGGTTTAACCAGGCAATGAATGTTGGACATCCATGGTTTCCTGTGGCCCCATAATCATTTTTTCCTCAATATAAATATCTCTATTAATTTGGTAATTTTTCCTCGAAGTTAAACTTGTAATAGAAAACGTTATGCTGAATAGCTCTGCAATAAGTAGATTTTTTCAGTGCTTTGCCCTTTAACTGTTTGATGGTAACTACATAAACATCACAGGCATGATATATGATGAGTAAAGTAAAACAATTTTTTTTTGAATAATTAAAGCAAAAAACATATTTTTCTTCATGGGGCATGTGCCTATTTTATGAACGATGTGGTCTGATGATGTCTGTTTCGTTAGTGTTTAAGATTTGACTAGTTGTCCTGTTTAGATAAAATGCCCTTCTTCCATGTCAGAACGAGTACTGAATTATAGAAGTGCAGATGTAGACCTGATTTTTCCATTGGATCCTGATTCCAGAAGTACAAAGTCATTATGACAATTACATTGAAAAGTATCAAAATATTTTTTTTGAATGATATAAATGCTATAAATAGCCATCTAAAAGTATACGTCTTCTTTCCTGTGCTAGAGAAGAATGCTATATAATTTGTATTTCATGAGACTTTAACCACATTTTATTTTTGTAAATGCATATTATGGTAACTAGGTGTTAGTAAAGTTTAAAGTAGCAGAAACATTTCAAGGTTCATTTATGTAATCCCACAAAAGCTTCTAGATTTGTGTCATTGTATTTTACCCTTTCAAGATAGCCTTTCTGATATTGGAAACTGCACTTTGCGCACTTGCTGCCTTGCACCTAGCAATAAACCTGTTTATGATTGAAATATTAACATGTTTTAATGCATTCAGCTGAACGATCTGAGCAATTGGATTGGGATGTACGCTTGAATATTATTATGGGAGCAGCAAAAGGGCTAGCCTATTTGCATCATGATTGTTCACCCAGAGTTATACATCGTGACATAAAGTCGAGCAATATATTGCTTGACGGCAATCTTGAAGCACGAGTTTCTGATTTTGGACTTGCCAAACTCTTGGAGGATCAAGAATCACACATTACCACGATTGTTGCTGGAACGTTTGGTTATCTGGCCCCAGGTAACTATTTTGAATTGTAATTTGATTTTCATGCTTAATGTTTTCTCCCCTCTGCATGGGTTCTTATTAGGCTTGTAATATAGAAAATATGCCATTGGTTAGATAGATACTCCTGGAAGATTATAAAGCTAAGAAGTTTGTAACACCCGTCTTTGTCAAAGTTTGACGGGCTACTATCCTTTTTCTTTTTATGAAAGATTTTGTGGAATTTTATTTCTGGAAACTTGATTTGAAAATATAACTCAAAAAATACATTACTTACCCTAGGGTGTGAGTATTTGTTTCTCGTGTTTGTTTCAGATCATGCATGGAGCCATGGGATCAAAACTTGCATTTAGCGATCGCACATTATGGAATTACAAACATAACGAAATTATGATTGCACAAGCACAGCTAGTTTTTATTTTCAAATTAGCATCATCTTCATCATCTCTCTCTCTCTCTCTCTCTCACACACACACACACACACGCCCCTGTTGTCAGAATGAAGATATCACAAAACGTTGATACATGATACTGTTCACTTGCCACTCATGTAAAGGTATTCATGATGGTAAGAGTGAGTGTAATAGTGGATTGATGTATGGCTCTGACATTCTTATAAAGAAAGGTTCCTTGTGAAAATCTGATTGATCCTTTTGCTGTAGAGGCAGAATATTTTTATTTTTTTTAATTTTTAATTAAAAAAAACATGTATTCACATAGCATTTTAAAGTTTCTTTTCCTGAGTAAATAATTACTTCATTGCAGAGTACATGCAAAGCGGCAGAGCGACTGAAAAGACTGATGTATATAGTTTTGGGGTCCTGGTGCTAGAAGTGTTGAGTGGAAAGCGACCCACAGATGCATCTTTTATTGAAAAGGGCTTCAACATTGTTGGCTGGGTATGTTTTCTTTACTACATGGATTCTTTCTCTCCTTCTCTCGAGTTTTTTTGCATACGCAAAAAGTATAAAAGGAAACTTAACTAGAAGTTTAGTTCTTCCTGAAGACCAAGCTATTCCTTATATACTCGGAGGATCCTTTGTTGCCAAGCGAGTAGGAGACTGAAAATACGTTCTTTTAATTTATTAATATTTGATTTTTTAATTTTTATTTGGGTATGTGTGTCCTCCTTCACGGTAGGGTACTGATTTGTTTGGAGGAAATTGGTGATTCACCTGATTTGTGAAGAGTAAACTCGTGATTTACTTGAGCTGAAAAGTGGTCAATTGAAAGGGAAAAAAAAATCATGGACGTTTTCTGAAAAGGGGTCCAAATTTTCGGATTGGTTACTTGTGCAAACATGCGCTTGACCAGTAACCTTTGCTTGGTATGTGATATTACGTCATTTTGATATCACATTAGTATCAAATTATATAATCTTTCAGTGGGCTACGGTAGTTAGGGGGCATGCATTGTATTGACTTGAGTGCTTAATTTTAAAAAGTCCTGTTCTTTAGGGAGCTGCACTATTTCCAGATTATGTAAGCGTTCAAATTGTTTCTTTCTAAATCTTCCCTAATAAAAATCTACGATGAAAAAATCTGTGGAAAATCAAGTCTTCGGTAGGTCTTGATTAATGTCTGAAGAACTTACCAGGTCAGCTTTTAGCTGTCTGTTGCTTTCATTTTGCTTTGTAGTTGAAATGGCAGAAGTGAATTATTGATTGTCCTTCTGTAACATTAGTTCCATTTTTGATGGAATTTTTATCATTGCGTTTAAGTTTTAATGAACATTCTACCAAAACCACACCACCCCACCCCCCCCCCCCTCCTCTCCTCTACTACACCTAAATGATTCACATTTTGGTGAACATGGGAAAATAAATTCACGGTTGTTTTTGTCAAGCAGCTTATCATTGTTGGTTCTCTTTTTCTTTTTGGCAGTTAAATTTTCTGGTCACTGAGAATAGGCAGAGAGAGATTCTCGATCCGCTGTGTGAAGGAGTGCAGTCTGAAAGCCTTGATGCCTTGATCTCAGTTGCCTGCCAATGTGTTTCATCGAATCCAGAAGACCGACCCACCATGCACAGGGTGGTCCAGTTGCTGGAGTCTGAGGTCATGACTCCCTGCCCAAGTGACTTTTACGACTCGAATTCCGATTGAAAAAAGCCTGTGGTGGGTGGCACTTTGGCAGGTTGAAATTCGATCTCATCTCCCTGTTTCTGCTGCTTAGAAGGAGGAAAGCAAACATAAGAAGGGGCCTCGGATCTGATAAGGCTTACATCTCCATTCAATTCGTTCATTCTTTTTGAAGATTTGTGACGTTTTGAAGATGGCCTGCATCATCTGTGCCCCTTGGACCATTAATCAAGCATTTTATTGGTCACCAAAGTGATTCTCGTTGCGGTTTGATGTTTTGTTCTCAATTTGCTAGTGTGCGTTCAACTTATCTTGTCCACGCGAAGGAAGTTCTACATTGTTGAGTCATTTATTTATATCCGTTTTCCTTTTTGTTCCTTTTTATTTTTATTTTTATTTTTTATTTTTGACCATCGTAGCCTTTTCTTCTACTAAATTAAGTGTATATTACATTTGTAAAAATCAAATGTGGTCCGTTCTCAAAGATTCCCCTTTATTTATTTATTTATTTTTTTGTAAAATATATTTTAATCATAATTATCAGCTCAACTTAAAATTGCAGTGTTTGGGCCTGTCATAGCTTTCACGCTTTTCACCTTTATTTTTTTTTATTTTATATAAGATTAGAACATTTCCAATATAATATCAATTCTTGATTGCATTTGTTAAAATTTAGCATTTGGTTATGAAAGGAATTCTCCATTATAATGTTGTACTTAAGGTTACTTTTGACGCGAGGTACAACATGTCAAATTTTTACATTTCATTAATATTGGCTGTTGTATTGTTTTTACTTTTGATTTTCAATATATTTATACAATAATTTTTTTCTTTTTCTTTTACGAGTTCCAAGTGTATAATTTTATGATAGAAATTAAAAAAACAATTGAAAATAATTATGTATTGGATTATAAAATATAGAAGAGAAAAATACATTCAATGTCGGCTTATAGATGCTCTTTATTAAAAATGTCTCCTTCTAACTTTTCAAAACTGACATTCTTTATTTTATTTTTAAAATATTCATTATTTACTATTTTATTAATTGTAATTCATTCTTAAAAATTGAAAACTCTAATTCATTCTTACTTGCGCGGTAAGGGAAGGTAATGTAACTTGAATTTTTAATAAATCATTAATTTTTAACAAGAGGGTAGTTTTAATAAGTGATGTGTTGAAAGGTATTTTTAATAAGTTGGGGTATTTGGATGACATTCTTGTAAGTTGCCCAGAATAAAATAACATATTGAATACATTATTTTTACTTTTTTTTTGTGTGTCAAATATTTGTTGGGTTGGGCTTATAAAAAACATGTAAAATGCAACAAAATAGGGTTTTAAAATTTTTCTTAAACTTTCAATATGCTTTTCATGATGCTATGTACAATAATTGAATAAAAAATGAACTTATGGGTTTTGCAATAGCTCCGAATGATCAAGCATTCCAAAACCTTCAGATCTTAGTTGCTATTCTTTTCCTTCTAGATCAACTGGTGTATAAGTACCCATGAAGTCTCTTGTATTATCTCAAAGTATATTTCCTTCCAATCTTTCTTCTCGGCAGAGATTCTTTAAAATTATAAAGGGGAGAACAATAAGAACACTAGATGGAAGCTAGTGAAAAGTCTGCAGAAAATAGTATCTCCAAGGTTTATCTATAGATGCACAAATAGGAGTTAGTTAAAGCAAAATCTTCCAAAGATTCTATAGAGAATCACGCCAACCACAGGGTTGTTGGGCATGACCTCCGTCCTTCCAACATAAGAATGACACGTACCACAACCATCTCTAATTGTGTAATTCTATATCCATCTAGAATCTATCTGAGATCCGATTTTAGTTCAAACTGAGGTATTATTTATTTTAACTTTTAAAATAAATATTTTTCATGATTTTCTTAATTATTTAAATTATTTTATAATTTCAAATAATTAGTTGTAAAATCTCCTTCAACTCTTTAAAAAGATATTTATCTACAACAAGATAACAAAAAGATTACATAAAGATCATGCAAAATATTTGTCTCCTAAAACTAAGGATGTGGTGCCATCTAGCCTCTTAGAGTTCCAATACGCAGCGCTACATATAATCCAGGTGGACTGTTGTGTGAAATTACAATTTTACCTATATATAAAAAATTAATCCAAGAAAATTTCTATTGATCCATTTGAAAGTATTATGAAGCTAGAAGGGACCCAATGGACAAATATAATTTAATTATCTCATAATTAAATTAATAATAATAATTAACTTCGGTTTGTGCCACTATCAGAAACCAAAGTTGCACTCTTAAATTATATACATAATCATAAGAAATCTTATATATAAAATGTTGACAATAAGATTGTTCATTAATATAATCATTTGCCAGGTGATAATGCCATCTACAATAATATACAAAATTAGAGTTAAGTTTATAATTTTCTGTGCAATCTTTCTAATTACTTCTTTGTCCATGAGTTTTGTTAATTCTCCAATGAATGACCTTTTATGAACAAATCATAAAGGAGGATTTTGGGTAATATTTAATATCTTATATCAAATAGCGAGATCTCTACATCAAAGTTCCAGAACAAATATGCATGAGAATATTATCTTAACTTCCTATCTCTTAGGAGTTGTGGATTCTATATCTGTGATTAATATTCCTAGCTATCTGTATTAGTATGTCTCCAATGTATCGAGTTTTTGATCACGTATTTATAGATCTCACCCATGGCAATCAAAAGACGTAGCAAATAGATATGAGCCCACCAATCACCACAGGATTAATGTATAATCCATAAAATGATCAATACTGATAGAATTCTAATTTCTCGTTACAGAATTATACAAGAAATTAAATTCTATCTTAATTCAAGTTTAATGTGTTCTAAACACATTGATGTCTTTATTCAGTAGTCGCGTTACTATAATCCACATAGGATTATTCCTCCAAGTTAGGAATAGACAATATCACAATCTTAAGCAAGATAAAGTGTCCAACTTCTACTGATTGTAAACCAAAATTCATAATAGGCACACATAATCATATTCTCTATACTGTGAACACTTTATATATATGATTATTGACTTTTACAAGTATTGAAACCTTTATGATATTTACTTATACATATATATCATGGAAAACAATAAGGAATATTATTTATTAATAATGTAAAACTTTCTTTTTCATAATGTCCGACTAGGATAAAACGACATGCTTTATAAGCATCAATCCCAACAATATGACTGTTGAGCAAAAATATCCTATTATTTTACATCACATAATTTCACCTATAGTAGAACCTTTAGAGCATAGTAGTTTATTATTAATTCAACCTATTTACAATTATAAGAATAACCTCTTATTTGGTTACAATCTCTTGTTAGAAGAGAAAACCTTTTAACTCTAATTAAAATAGTATCAGTTGTGTATATATAACGAGAATTTTGGTTGATTTGAGATTACAGCTAAGCTTAGTAAATTTTAATTGATAGGGTGTTTAGGGTTATAGTTTCAACCATATTTTTTTAACTGCAGTGTAAAGTAAAAGTTTGCTACAATATAAAGCTCTCACATATTATATAAATCTTTATGAGAAAGAAAGTTTTAGAAGAGGAGAGAGAGAGACTTATTAGGAGAGAAAAAATAAGGAGTGATGTTTATCAAAGTGAGAGAGTCAGTTTTTAAGAAAAGTTGACGACGTTAATAACGGAAGAGAATCTAAATATTTATTTTGTTAAGACTCTTATTTAGATAGCTGATGTGTTTTAACGCCCCTATATGGGGGTTAGCAGTATTGAATAAATAAAATAAAACTTAGATTCAATATTATTTAAATCCATTAAACAATGCCCATGGGTCTTTAAACAAAAATAAAATTTAAAATACAAACCATAGTTTTTAGTGTAGCACCAAATATTTAAAATACAGTCATCATCACCATAGTATAATTCCCAAATAACTTAACACAGCCATCACAAAATAAATACGAATCTT
>CAMOHE010048403.1:28466-59808 GCA_946598075.1 Artocarpus hirsutus
CGGAAGAGAATCTAAATATTTATTTTGTTAAGACTCTTATTTAGATAGTTGATGTGTCAATTAATAATTAGTTAGACAAAAAGTTTACAGAGAATTTAGGCAGAGAATCCGCTTTTATTTATTAGATGCTTGTATGCAATGCAATTTCTAGAATTAGTTTTTTTTTTTTAGGTGTCGTGAAAAACACGCAAGATTGAATAGCATGTGGTGCATATTTGAACAAGTGTAATGTATTTAAGGCTATTAGTGAACAATGAGCATTCTATTATTTTGGTCATTAAATTTTTAATTTACAAATTATTTTTAATTTTTTGATTAAAGATTTCTAAACTTCAACATAGATTCTCTCACATTTCAATCATATAAAATTTAAATTTGACAAAAAATAGAAATATTAAATCTAGAGTTGAATACCAAAAGGTCAAAGTAATATGCAGCCAAAAAAAAGCTCTGAATTAGCTTTAGCCACCAATTCATCGAATTAGATTCATGAAACACCGTAATTGCTTTTATTACTTCTCTTCAAAGACTTCATATTTTCTTCCTTTTTCTCTCACGGTTCCCACACTCTTCTTCTCATTTCTTTGTTGAAGCAAAATACTTAGAAAACTTCTTCAAGGCAGCCATAAAAATTAGCCACCATCACCTCCATTTAAGCAACAATTTCAACCATACTAAAGTCAAGGAACCTGTTTTGAAGCCATTTCAAGCTTTCAATTAGCCATAATCCAAGGTTAGAATCTTATGAACGAATTTAGTCTTTCATTTATAAATTTTTATACTCAAGGGTTATTCAAATTTGTGTTCTTGAACCTGAGTATATGTTTTGTTGCTATTTTGAAGCATATGTTTAAAGTCTAAGTGTATATGTCATAAACAGAAAATTTTATTGTTAAACTTTGTAATACCTCTATGGGCAGTGGCTCTTTCTTAAAATTCTGGGATTAAATGAAAATAAATTTTGCAAATTGGTTTGTATGTTTAAAAAGTAGACATCTTGAGCTTTCCTACGAGCTATCATAAGCTTAAATCGGACTTGTATTTTATTTTCTATGAATTTTTAAATTTTTGAATTGGAAACTAGTAAACCTGCCAGTGGCAGTATACCGCCCGTTTGCCTTAAGTAAACCACCTGTTAACCCGTGTGCTAATTATAGATAGTGACCCTGCCTTTTTTGCAAAAGTATAATGCTAGTGTGCTATAGTATACCAGCTGTAGACCTGAACCAAGAACTCAACTTTGCTCACCTCATAATTCCTTAATGTCTTGCAACCTTTCCAACACTATCCTAAGTGATTTATGAATTTTATTAGGGACTAAAATTACTTGTATACATTTTATAATGTGTTAAGACAAAAATTGTTTAATTTGGTATTTAAGAAGGAATTTGCATAAAAACTTTAATGACACATTAGTAACATGGATTTACACATGATTTATTTATGAATGTAGTTGTATGTGGTGCTTTAGTTTTAATTGTCCTTATGCATGCCTTAAGATCAAGGGAGTATGGAGCTAACGTTAATTGATTCTGAGATTAAAAGCCTGTTGATAAGCTTGGAAGGCAGGGATTCTATTACTCATCTTTTGTGAGGTTTTGGTAAATTAAAATTTGGTTATTTTATGTTGCAAGATATGTATATGATATTTTGAACATATATATGGTTATATCTATAACATGATGATGTAGAACTCGTCCTGTATTATACAGCGAGAAACATAATGAATTGACACATGTTGTTATAAATTGAGAAGTATGGTTAGAAAAACTGACTCTATAAATAATAATTGAATATAGAGAAATGGTGAGACGTGAACAGAGCGACGGTTACGTCCTTGGGCACAAATGCCCTAAAAGGTAAAATAGGGGGAGGTGATGACGCTTCCTTGGGTCGAAAGTCCCAAAACACACTGTATAAGAATCAATTAGGTGAGGACTCGGGATTTGATGTCCCCTCACTGGAACACTTTCAGAATGTTTAGAGGGTGGTCAAGCGTGTCCACTTGGGTTTCGATGAGTTGAGTGATACTCTATTGAATATGGATACCTAAAAATAATGATGAATTGTAACAATTGTACATATATATGTATGAAAGTTAGTAATGATTAACTATGATAGCCACGGAATATGATCATAATAAATCTTATAATTTGGATAATGATGAAAACTAACTAACCATATAGGTTTAATGTGGTAAAGAATAAAACCTTAAGGTGAGTAATGATTTTTCCCTACTGAGTATGTTGTCGCTCATTCCTTTGTATTTTCATCTTTTCAGGCTTCACTAAGTGTGAGGTGGCTTCGAAGAAAATAGTTGAGGAAGTTATGTAGCTATATTACATTGGGATTGCTTCAATTATTAAGAATGTTCTGCATGATAATGTAAGCATCTATTGTTACTTTCTATGACTGTATTAAGATATGTTGAGAGTTAAAATAAGGATGATGACAGTTTTGTATTATTAAATTTATGGTGCTACATTAAACTGTGGTTTAGATTGTTGTTTATATTTTTGCTTTGTTTTGAGAGTTTTCAATTAAGTCCGGGGTAAATTTCTTTGATGTTTTATTTATATTTTTTGATCTTTATTTTTATTTATTAAAAACTGTTAACCCCCACTTAGGGGCGATACAAATAATTTTCTTTTTAAATTTTATAATCTCACGTTACTCTCTAGCTCCATTTCTTATCCAAAGGAATCGAGGTGTTA
This sequence comes from Artocarpus hirsutus, assembly GCA_946598075.1. Lineage (NCBI taxonomy): Eukaryota > Viridiplantae > Streptophyta > Magnoliopsida > Rosales > Moraceae > Artocarpus > Artocarpus hirsutus. The sequence goes on from CAMOHE010048403.1 coordinate 31,181, forward strand.
ATTGGGATTAGGCTGCCTAAGGCTTGGAACATTAGCTCAACCTGCATAAAAATCAGGTGAGGCTAGGCTGGAACCCCTGAATTGGGTTGGACCTAGTTTTAGACCTAGATAGAAGTATTTACTCTCCCTAACTCAAGCAAGTGGTTCTACCTATGGAAAAGATCATCAAAGAAGAGACAACCTGTTTATAATTCCAGCCAAGAAGACTAGTAAAAGGAAGGATCAATAATGTCATATATTTGAGGAGCTAGATCTGTTGCTAATAAACAAGTAAGAATTAGAAGTTATCGAAGAAGCGGCACATTCATTTCACTTTAACAATTTATTTTTATGTTAGTTAGGCTTTTGCTTCTTTTAGTTCTTCATTTTATATCTATCTCCAAAACAAGCTAAGCAAAAAGGACAATGTAATTTCATATATGTCCATGTAAAAGATGTGGATTAAAGAGTTAATATTGAGGTCAATATGTTTCCCCTTAATTGGACAGCTTATTGAAGGTAGGAGTGTTGGGTTTTGTGATTCAAATACGGGACGGAAAATTAAAAATTAATTTCCACAAAACCCTCGCAGGATCCATGCAATTCGATTAGATTGATAATAAAGTCATCGAATCTTACTAGGATGACAAAACGGGCAAGATTCTGGAGGAAGAGAGCGGGTTCACTCCGGTGACACCCTAACTCGAGCTTTTAGTAATCAGAATCGGATTCAGACATTGTTACTTAGAGCAACGTCCTCTGCAGGTATCTATACGAACGGACTCTCTCAAAAATGAATTGGTGTGCTAGCACCTTCTCTTTTGCGTTAAAAGACTCTCTCTAATTTTAGGATTTTAATGTTTTTTGCCCTTTTAGAATGATATAACACCTTTTTTCTTCTTTATTCGGCTAAAAACCATAAAGCAGATATATATATATATCTGTTGACTTTGAGATAGAGTCAGATTGTTAACAGGGTAAACTGTAATTCGAATATGACTCAGATAATCTAGATAATGTCTGTAATTCGAATATGATTCAGAAAATCTAGATAATATCAGTAATTCGAATATGATTTAGATAATCTAGATAATATCAGTAATTTGAATATGATTCAGATAATCTAGATAATGTCATATTCAATAAACCTAGACATATCTAGTACATCGAATCTAGACATTATCAGGTTCATCGAACCCAGACACAGTTAATCCAAAATTCGTTCTTGGTCTGTTCTAAGTGTGCGACCCTGTAGGTTCACATAATGTTGGTAGTGGGCTTGAAATTCTGTTTCTGGCCCATAAATCATAAGTGGCCTCTAACAAGATATTATGATTACTCAAGTTATGCGAATGTCAATAATTCGACATAACCTAATCCACAATAAGTATTAAAGTCCTTTTGTCTCTAGATAATTTGATTGAACATAAGGCATGGTTTATGTCATCCTTATACTATTCAATCATATTATTTCTCGATCTTAAGTAGACTGATATTGATAACCCTTATCAATTCATTCTAATATGGCCATACATTTTTTTTTCAATCTAACTTATCGAGGGGCCCATAGATATCTTTCTCATAATAAATGAAGGACAAATTCCTTCTTAATCACTCATATTCCTCACATGATTCACTCTATATCCAACAACAATCTATTCCATCATCCTGTTAAAGATAATATTAGATTGTGTCAAAATATAGAACTTGTCATGTAGGAAATCATGGTGATTTTAGGTCAGAGGACTAGAATAATACTATTGTGATGAGAGTCACTTATGACAATTATCTATGCAGTATTCTCATAGTGGGTTAATCCAATACATCATTTCTCAAATATGTATCTATGAGTTGACTTAGTATCTCATACACATGATTAGTAAAACAAAATCATCAGTCAAACTTCATACTAGTCTTCATTCATTATTATCCCAATAATAATGACCGACGAGGGATAATTTAGAATATAATTCAATTTTCGCTTAAGAGTTTTACTATCAAGTCACACATTTGATGACCTTAGGTAGAATTAACTATTCATAGAATTAGAATAAAAAACAATAATAAAAATGCCTCTTTATTAATAAAATACAAAAGTAATGAAATCAATATATAGCCATTATATAATTAGCCTAGGACACATTACTAACAATAAGAGCTAGCATAAACAAGGGCAAGAAATAAGAAAGTACTAAATAAAGCAAACTTTATATTCACTCCCACATAGTCTAGCGCACGTCTTGCATTTGAATTTTTTTTTTTCCCCTTCTAATTATTAAAACGTCCGCGTGCGTACAAGGAAAATTCCATGCCTCTAAATAAAAGTGAAAATTAATAGCTGTTTATAGTTTTTTTTTTTTTTGGGCAACTTGTCCTTTGAATTTCTTATTCATAAATATAAGTCGTCCTTTACACTGCTCATGAGGCCGACGTTATAATTTGGGTAATTCCATTGGTGAACATAAACTTTTAATCCTTTCCGGTTGTCCTTATATTTTTAAAACTGACACTTTATCCTATGCATTTTTCTACTTTGATCTCTTTTGTTAAATTTATCTGAAAACTAAAACAAAATAAAAGGTTCAAGTGTGACCATATGGTCTTTTTTTTTTTGTGTTTAACAGATTTTTTAAAGAAAAATCACATGATCTCATTATACCCATTTTTTGCGTCTTTGTTTAACCAAAAAAAAATCTAACAGAGAGAACTAAATGAGATTATTAAAAATTCAAACAACAAAATGTACGATTTTAAACTTTGAGTGACAAATTAAAAATGACTCTAAAGTTTAGGAGTGCCAGTGAAATTAATTCTTAGAATTTAAGTTCTTATTTCAAAAAAAAAAGAAAAAATGAAATGTTTTTTTCGTGTAAAATTGTTATTACTTATAATTAGATCTATTAAAAAATAGAGAAAAAACAAAAAAATATTTATATTGCCATTTCCCCTGTAAAAAAAAGAAACTCAAAAAAAAAAAACACAACAAGATATATGACTGCTGTCAATAAAATATTCATTGGATGATCATAACAATTAGCAGCCAAATTTTAATAAAACAATACAAAGACGTGTGATCATAGGCATCAATAATTGACCCGAACAGTTGTAAGGCATTGAAAGGGTGCCAAAACGGTCAGACGCTGCGAGAAAGAAATGAGGGTAATAAAGTAAATTCGGTAAAAAAAGTGGGCCCACAAGCAGCCCCCAAACAAGAACAAGAAGATGAGCAGCCAAAGAAAAGGAAAGGAAAAAGAGTGCCGTTGGGGCCTCCGATGACGTGGCAAATAGCCGGATAATTAGGAGTTAATTTAATTCTAAATTCACATCTCACTATTTTGCTTAATCTTTGCTGTAACGTAAACGTACCCTTATAAAAACACACCTCCAACACGCTTTTCTTTTTTGCTTTCGTCTCTCTCAGGTCTCATCCCCCATCCACCACTTCCAAAGCAAAACATAAAAACCAAACCAAACTCGAACACTCTTTTTTCTCGCTTTCTTTATTTATTTGTTGCTTTCTCTTTCTCTGGAAAGATTAACAGCAATAAATAAATAAAAACTCGTTCTTCTCTCTTTTCGTCTTCTGTTTTTCCCCTTCTTTTTTTTTTTTTTGTTTTCTTGAATTTAATTTGTGGTTCGCCGATAATCGGAGGTTGATTGATTGTGTGAGGGCTTCGAAACGACGTCGTTTTTCTGTTTTGGTAAGGAGAAGAGATGGGTGGTGGTGAAGTTGAAGCGGTGGGGAGTGATAATGGAATATTAGCGGTGGAATTCGTCCCGGAGGAGGGTGCTGATGAAATGGCGTCGTCGTACACTTGGCCTCCGAGAATCCCCACCCGCCTTAGACGGAGGCTTCACTGTAAGACTCCCTGCACCGTCGAACAAATTGAGGCAAAACTCCGTCTCGCTGATCTTCGCCGACAGGTCTTTATTTTTTTTATTCTTCCTTTTTTTTTTTTGTGGAAATTTGAAGAGTTTTTTATTTTTGGGGGTTTAATTTTCTTCGCTAATTTTGTCTGTGAATTTCGACGACTCTACTGACGCTAAAGTTTGGTGAAACTGCTTTTTATTTTTTTATTTTTTTGTTTTTGGTTTTCTCTCTTTCTTTTTCAAAGTTTTTAATTTTTTTTTTTAAATTTCAAATGGGCTTTTAATTAACGTTCTAATTTCCTAGTTTTGCTCTTGTTCGTTTATTTTGTTTGGTTCAATATACTGGACTAATTTCCTTCTTGGTTCTTCTTAAGTTGCTTTTTGATTAAATTTATCCGATACCCAGAATTATTTTTTTTTTCTATTGTTTTCTTTTACGCATTTTATGCTTAGTATTCCTGAAATCATGGTTAACAAGAAAAAAAAAAACGAATTCCAAGTATATATGTTTTTTCTGTCCATCTTTTTTTCCCCTTAAATATTGATTTTACTTACCCCCTCCTCTCTCTGAATTTCCAATTAACGTTTTGTCATCCTTTTTTTTCTCCTATTAAATTTATGAATTTTTTTTTAAATTTTAATTTTTGGTTTTTCTTGAACCTTTATGATGAAGGGCTGTTCCTGTGTTAGGTGAGTTTTCTTCTTCTGTATCAATTTTGTTTTTCACTCCTGGGTTTCCCTTTTTTCACTTCACATATTTCTTTTTGGTGTTTGATATGATTAACCTTGATGTCAAAATAATAATCGTTGGCTTTTCTACAGTCCTGGGTTCTTCACATGTGACATATTCTATTGTAACATGTAATATTGTTAACATGTAAAAAAAATTGATGTATAACTTGGCGATCATGTATCCTTAACATGTAAAAGTTACTTGAAAGTTAAGGTATATGGTCTAACAATAAGGAATTTATTTGTCTCATGCCATGTTTCTAAAATTATTGTTGTATGGAATAAATATCGTGTCACCGTGTAGGATGACTTTATGGAAGAACAGCCCTTATAAGTTAATAACGTTTTTCGCTTTGTGGGTATTAACTTTTGTTCATCTTTTTGTGTCGTGAAAATACTTCTCTCGGTTATACATACTAAGCTGGTTTATTTATTTATTTATTTATTTATTTATTTTTCAGGAATACTATGAGAAGTTGTCGAGCAAGGCGAGGCCAAAGCCTCGAAGTCCCTTGCGGTCTTCCTCCAACGAGGAGGACCTTGGGCAACGCCTTGAAGCTAAGCTTCAGGCTGCTGCCCAGAAAAGGTGGATATTCTGTTAGCTTTTTTGCTCTGTTGATTTAATGAATGATTTCGCTGACTTTTGTTGGTGCTTGTTCTTGGATGGTTACTTGAAATGTTGGGTCCTAGAGAAAGAAGTGGATGTCTTTTGAATAATTAACTTGTTCCTTGTTTGGGGATGTGAAAAGGCTGCGCTGCTTTTTCCGTTCGTGCAGCATAAGTTAGTTTTTGTTTTGCTTTCTACATATGCTTACCTTCAGTTAGTGGCTTTAATTTTGGAATGTTTCTGTGATGGCCCATGCCCTTTGATTTTTCTCCTTTTTTCTTTTACAAGGATTTTACTTGCAATTGAACCACTACTGTAGAATTTTACAAGAATCTTATCCCTGTTAATTATCTTTTCTCTTTATTTGATCCTTTGTATTTTATAATTATCTACCCAGCATCTCGTTTTAATTTCTATTGCTTTTTCTTTCTCTGTTCCTTACTTTTCTTCTCATCTTTTTGAACTCTTTGCCTCTCTTGTAATGGTGAAAAAATTATTATGTGCTTGTGATTTTCTAATTATGTATTTACTTTTTCATCATATTCTTCTCATCTGTATGTGTATGTATACAAATATTAAGCTTGTATATCCGGAAGTACTGCAGAGGTTGAACATTGATGTTAATTTTATGACTGGATAACTTTCTTCTCTTCCAGACATGATCTACTACTTTTGGTAATGTGACTCCTTTTTACTTGTTGAATCACAGGTCGAGGATTCTAGAAAAGGCTCAAATGCGCTTAGCTAGGTTGGATGAATTGCGGCAAGCAGCTAAAAGTGGGGTAGAAATGCGTTACCAGAAGGAACGTGAGAAGCTTGGCTCAAAAGTACAATCACGTTTTCAACAGGCAGAGGCAAATAGAATGAGGATGCTTAAGGCTTATAGACAAAGAAGGGCCACAATAAAGGAGAGATCATCTCAGTCATTATTGCGCAAGATGGCACGAGACAACAAATACAAGGAATGTGTACGAGCTGCAATTCACCAAAAACGCGTGGCTGCTGAGAAGAAGCGATTAGGATTTCTGGAAGCAGAGAAGAAGAGGGCTTGTGCTAGGATGTTGCAGGTTCGCCGAGTAGCTAAGTCTGTCTCTCATCAACGTGAGATTGAGAGAAGGAGAATGAGGGATCAGTTGGAAGATCGGCTGCAAAGAGTATGTATCCTTTCTCTACTGAACTCATACTGGTGGCACTTGTGAAGCTTGTGTGTTATTTATGTGTATCATAATGGTATTTGTGTCTTCATAGGCAAGGAGACAAAGAGCAGAATATTTAAGGCAAAAGGGAAGGCTTCATAATTCCGTTCAAGTGAACTGGAGTAGGATGCACAAGCAGGCCGAGCTCCTCTCTAGAAAATTGGCAAGGTATCTACTTTTATTATTGCTAATACCGTTGTAACCTTTCCTAGTGTGTCTTGAGATGGATGTCTTTTCTCTTTTGCATGTCTAAATGAGAAACTTATTTTTCTGCATGTTGTTGATCCTTGTTTAAATGTTCTACGTGTTTTAAGTAAAATTGGTAGCACAAAGTTCATTTTATTTTAGGTTAAACTTCAGTTGTATTTATTTACTTTGTTGCTTTTGTAGGTGTTGGAGGCGGTTTCTTAGGCACAGAACTACCTTGGCATTAGCAAAAGCTTATGATGCCCTAAATATCAAGGAGAAAAGTGTCAAATCCATGCCATTTGAGCAGCTTGCTCTTCTGATTGAATCAACTGACACTCTGCATACTGTGAAAGCTTTACTCGATCGTTTTGAGAGTCGGTTAAAGGTCTTAAGAGCTATTGCTTCTATTGGTCGTACACCTGGCATGGAAAACATTGATCACCTTCTCAAACGAGTTGCTACCCCAAAGAAAAGGACTACTCCAAGGAAATTAGTGAGGGGAAGAGAGACAAAGAAAGCAACTACCTCAGGGGTGACAGCTAAGAATCTGACTAGATTATCAAGATATCCAGTAAGAGTTACCCTTTGTGCTTACATGATTTTGAGTCACCCAGAAGCAGTTTTTAGTGGACAAGGAGAGCGGGAGATTGCTTTGGCCAAGTCTGCTGAAGAATTTGTTCAGGAGTTTGAATTGTTGCTGAAGATTGTATTGGAGGGCCCTGTGCATAGTTCTGATGAAGAGTCTGACTCCATGATACCTAAACGCTCAACCTTTAGATCTCAGCTAGCTGCTTTTGACAAAGCATGGTGCTGCTATCTGAATTGTTTTGTAGTGTGGAAAGTAAAGGATGCACAATTGCTGGAGGAGGACTTGGTTAGAGCAGCTTGCCAGCTAGAGCTCTCAATGATGCAAAAGTGCAAGATTACTCCTGAAGGAAATGATAGTGACCTTACTCATGATTTGCAGGCTATTCGGAAACAGGTATACCCCTGCTCATTGATTGATTTTCTTCCATCTAAGTTATATACACGACCAACAATATGATAGAGAAAAAGATAGAAAAACGTGGGAGAAACGAGAGCAAAAGAGCAGTTTTTCACGAAAGAAAAGGGCACATTTTCTTGATTCTCTTTTACAATTTGATTGATTTATAAAAAAGAAGAGAAAAAGCTGGACAAATGGGAGAGAATTATCCTTTTGCCTGGCTGAATTTTTTTCAGAGAGAAAGGTAGAAGGGGAAAATTTGGTAGCGCGTTGCATGTTTTTTGTTTTTTTTTTGTTTTTGTTTTAATATCTATCACCAAATAGAAGTTATAAAAAGTTCCTTTCTCACTTTTATTCTTGAGCTCCGAGTGGACTAAACTTATCCTATAATTGCATATGGGTGAACTCTCGTCGTGTTTTAGTTTTAAATCATTCCATATTGTCATGGTTTGTAAAGCAAGTGATGTATGATAATAACTGTGTAACTACTTTTTAATTCCTTTCTATTTTTAAGAGGGAGGTTCTTAGAAAATTCTCTCTTTCTGAAAATGATGAGCTGTGGGAGTGATTAACGAGTGGAAAACCTTTTTACTGACAATTGCTTTTGAATTTTATCATGAGACAACGAAAGTTGCAGGCTGGTTTTGCTTTAGGTTTTTGGGAGAAGTGGTATATTCTCTTGTATACTTGAGTCTTGAGTGTGTGTGCGTGTGGGTGTAAATAGTCATTTGTTTGTTTGGTCATCAGCTAAAACTTGCATGTGGATATTCTAATGGTGCAGGTTACAGAAGATCAAAATCTTTTGAGGGAAAAAGTGCATCACCTGAGTGGAGATGCTGGGATTGAGCGGATGGATATTGCATTAACTGAGACACGATCCAAATATTTTCTAACTAAGGAAAATGGTAGCCCATCAAGATTGCAGATTACTCCTTCTATTTCTAGAAGTCCACCTGAGTCCGCAGGTGGTTCTTTGTTCGCTACCTCAGACAAAAGGAACAATGTGGTTGAGAGTAATGAGCGTCCAAGCCGCGTGGTTCGCTCCCTGTTCAGGAAAGATGATACTCCTTGTCCTGAAGGCTCTTGTTCTTCTGCAGCAATAACCATTATGGATGAACAACTGGGATCTTCTATTGAGAAGTTGGCAACAGAAAATGAGTTGATTGTAAATGAATTTCTTCACAAGCAGCATGAGGGGTTCATCGATATCTTCAATTTGAATGATGAAGATCAAAATGGTGTAAAGGTCAGTGCACTATGACAAATTCGTGTCTGTAGCGAAGTAAAACCTCATTAAAAACTTTTGTATGTTTGTGAAGATCATTGGTGCCGCTTTTTTTAGACTCATATCTGGATAATAATGATTTATGCACGTAACAAAGGAAAAGTTTTAAGTTTCTTTGTTTTTTAGTTGACTAGCTTGAGTTATAACTAGTGCTTTACTCTCTCTCTCTCTCTGGAAAGTTGTTCTGCACTTACTGATGTTGAGATTGAAATCTTTGAATGTTTCTTTGCTAATCCCCTTGTTTTGTGCAGGCAAAGATAAGAGAGACAATGGAGAATGCTTTCTGGGATAGTGTCATTGAATTAATGAAAAGGGAGGATCCTAACTATGATCACGTTATTCAACTGCTGAAAGAGATGAGGGATGAACTTTGCCAGATGGCCCCAGAGAGCTGGAGACAAATGATTGTGGAAGCCATTGATCTTGACATTCTCCCTCAGGTGGTAGCATCTTTAATTTATTTATGTATAATTATTTACTTTGGATATTGTTACTTGCTTGTACAAATTATTAAATTCTATTTTCTTTTCAAGGTGCTTAAATCTGGTAGTTTGGACATTCATTACCTTGGAAATATTCTGGACTTTGCATTGGACACTTTGCAAAAACTCTCTTCTCCAGCTAATGATGCCGAGATGAAGACTACGCACCAGAGGTTGATGAAAGAATTAGCAGATACATGCAAGGCCAAAGATGACTCAAACCATTCAAACGTTATTGCAATGATCAAAGGTCTGCGGTTTGTCCTTGGGCAGATTCAGGTATAAATAAATAAAAGTTTGTTTCTTTATTAAGTATGATTGCAGTGATCAAAGTACTGCAGTGGTCCAATGTGTATGCATGTTAGCTCAAGCAAATGCCATTTTTTTGGGTCATTTCTTAGAAGTTAGTGTGAAAAAAGTTGCATATTGCAACTGTAGTCTAGGCTATAAACCTATGGGTTTCTAGTTTCTTAAAAAAAAAAAGGGATAGACGCCAAAAAAAGGGTTCTACCAAATTTCTGTTTCAGTGCAGATCATCGTGAGTTCTGATTCTCTTTTCTTTTCCCTCTTTTTTCTTCTTCTTGGTTTATCACGTTTTCACACAAGATACTTTTGTACATGCATTTTTTTATTACTTCTATGTACGTGCAATTTCTTTATTTTATTTCCGGAAGTAAACTGATTAACTGTATGGATGTATATTCTCTCGTAGGTGCTTAAGCGAGAGATAAGCAAAGCACGTATAAGAATCATGGAACCATTGCTAAAAGGTCCTGCTGGTTTGGATTACCTAAATAATGCTTTTGCCAACCGCTATGGATCTCCCTCTGATGCACACTCCTCATTACCATTAACGATGCAATGGCTATCTAATGTGTGGAGTTGCAAAGATCATGAGTGGGAAGAGCACAGACACTCTCTCTCTGCTTTGGACCATGAAAATTCATCACATTGCTTGATTCCTTCCACCACCCTTCGGAGTGGTGGATCTTTTGTGGTCAAACTTAACATGACTTCTGCTGCATCCGGGGCTACGAACACCGCAGGTTTGAATGCTCTACTCTCCTGTGAAATTGGAGAAGGAAAAACTATAATTTGTCTTAACACTTTCTCATTAACATTGTGTCACCTTTTGTTGATCAGTTAATCAACAGCCAGAATGTAAGGGAGAAAAAGTTGATTTACTCGTCAGGCTAGGCTTGTTGAAGTTAGTCATTGGTGTTTCTGGTTTGACACAAGAAGCTCTGCCCGAAACTTTTATGCTGAACCTCTCCAGGCTGAGGGCTGTTCAGGCTCAACTTCAGAAGATTATTGTAACTGCTGTTAGGTAATTGGCATAGTTTCCCATATTGCTCTCTCTATTTAGCAGGTCGTTATATATATATATATAAATATTTATATATATATATATATATTTTGAGAGAGCCCCAAAATATTTTCAATTAAGCCATTGCATCAGAAACCTCAATGAATAAATAAACATAGTATGGCCTCTTGTTTCAAAGTGATCTTGAATGATAGACTTAGCATCTGATGATTTTGAAGATCCTTGTTTCGAGGCTGAGGTTATTATTATTATTTTTTAATCAAAATCCCTCAGCAGCATTGCCATTCTGTTGTATTATCTGATTTTTATGTTCAGTTTATATCATTGCTGATTTGATGCGTAGGCCATGTATCTTGTTTATCTTGGATGAGCAAATATTTTAACGTGAACTATGTGACTATGTGTTGCAGCATTCTTATTTGCCGACAAACGCTCCTAAGTGAGAGAATAATAGACAGCTCCAGAGATATGGAGGGAATTATATCGGAATGTACTGAGAGACTCGTGGAGCTCTTGGATCGTGTGGAAGATGCAGGAATTGAAGAAATTGTTGATTTGATCAGTAGGTTCTCAACAAACGGTAATGAAATTGGAGACAGCTCGCAGCTGCAATCACGGAAGGCAGTCATGGCAAGGATGTTTGCAAGGAGCTTGCAAGCCGGGGATCCTGTATTTGAAAAGGTATCACGTGCTGTCTATAGTTCTGCCAGAGGAGTCGTGCTCGGAGGGAGCGGACCCTGTGGAAGAAAACTAGCTGAGGTGGCACTCCGGCTAGTTGGAGCTGCTATACTGAGTAAGAGACTGGTGGAAGCTGCTGAAGTTTTAGTGGTGGCTGCTACTGTATCAGTTAGTGTTCATGGACCATGGTATACACAATTGACTGATAACATGTGAAGAAGGTTTGAAAATATTGAGACCTGCATACAAAAAATAATGCACAGATGTAGATGGTAGTTGCTTAAATTTGCGCGTCTATAAAGCTGCAGTTGTAAATTGTGGATAGAGATTTATTTTAACTATTAATGCCACATTCTTTGATGTATTATGAAGGGAACTGGATGTAAATATGTGTGGATGAAATAAAAGTGGTCTGTTCTCATGTGTTCTTTCTTTTCCTGCGGTTTTCTTTTTTTTCCTTCTAAATTTAGCGTTTGTTTGCACTTTCGTACCTTATGTTTTTACTTTATTCAAAAAGCATGCCGTCAATTTTTGTCTTATCAGATCCAGGCCTTTAAATTCGATTTAACAGGTGCTGTCCACCCTTCTCAGGTCGAGGATTAGTATTGACAGCGGAAATGACTCCAAATACCCTTGAAGAGGAAAAATTGAAAAAATAAAAAATAAGCAAAAGAAAAAACATTCCAAGAATTTAAACAAAGAAAAAAAAAATCACACACATGGGTAGTAAACGTTGTGCCTCTGCTGTTGTCTTTCTCCATCTTCAATCATTCAGATCCCCCTACCCTATTCCAAGTAATCACTCCTTGTTCTACCTACCTGCCATTTACTCTAACTGGGACGAATCTCCAAACAAGAAGATCAGCAACAAATCAAAATCCCCAAAATGCATCTGATTTTTTAGGTTATTTTTGTTTTTATATCCAACATTTTGATGTTATCAAAACTTTATACGTTATATTTTAAACTTTATCATTTTTATACTTTCAAATTTTAAATCTATGCATTTTCTTACCTGTTTTAGGTCAACATTTAATTTTAAGAACAAATAAAACCCAAACACCTTGTGATATGTAATTTTCATTAAGTCTAGGTTATGAGACTGCTTTATCAAGTAAATTGTTGGACTCCTTGTTGTGTAATGTTTTTGTATGATTAAATGACTTTTATTTGGTGACAAGAATTTTTGTGGTACTGTAATTATATGTTAATAGGTTGTCGTATGAGTTTTGGAGTCTAAATAATTTTATTTTAAATATTAGAATATGAAATATGTATGTAACTCACTGCCTAATATGCTGAAAGTCATTTTGCTCATGTCTTCCAATGCATGTTTTGGGATAGTTTGAATTTTATTAAAAGGTGATTCTTGAATATATTGTAATTTTATGTGTCTATTATATGTAGTATTTTTATGAAATTATTTTAGGATATAGATAATTTATTAAGTGAATGTAAGTTAGAATTGTTCACTGTTTTGCTAATGGCTGGCAGGTTTTATGAGTATGACTGTATGATTCGTTTGAAACAGCAAATGGAATTTTTATGACCAATGAAAAATCATGATAATATGTTTATGTATTAATTTGGTTCCTGCCAAGTTTGGTGCCCCAAATTGAGTGTGAATGTTGAGTTATTGAGTTATGAATTCATGGAGGTCCGAAAATATTTGTGTTGATAGTTTTGTTCTAATGATTTATGGTTAAGGAAGCATATTATGAATTATGTTTGGAAGAGATGAATGCATGTGTGATGTTATATGGAATGGATGACGTTATGTGGTGATAATTAATTCTATGAGAGTAAATATTAATTTTATGTATCTTCAAATGAATGTATGGCATGAACACACTAAGAAACGAACACATTGAGACTGCGGTGACGTCACCTACAATTCAATTAAGGTTAAGTAAGCTATACAAGTTAATACATTCTCACCTGCAACATGATACGTTTTATAAATGTTTGAAATTATGTTCATGATGATATCTATGATGATTTTATGATGATTTCATTGAAATATTACTTATGAAAGATTTTTATATTCAAAAAGTTATGCATGTATGATGCTGATGTATTTCAAAGCATGAAAGTTTAAATATGTATATATGTATCACCTAAATAAGTGTTGCACACTAATGTTATGTTATGGTATGTTATGATGTCATGTTTGGTTTAGGATTAGCTACCCTTCTCCTCTCATGACGGCGCCCCTACAATGATGATTATAGTGCAACACTTGGGCCCTTAAGATAAAATGAATTAAGTTTTAATATGGACAGTGTAATGAAAGATATGTTCCTTATGAAATTGTGCCTAGTGCACTATTATGATGATGATGATGATGATGATGTTCATAAAATATTTTAAGTTGTGAGATCTAAATGTACTTACTAAGCCTTAGCTTATTCAGTTTTATATCATGTTGTAGATAAGGGTAAGGAGATAATGGAATAGGTGGAGGGCAAGGAAAGGCGTGTGAGCTAAGTAAGATGGATTGAAAACGAAAGACGCCAAGAAAAGAAGTTTTAAAACTTATGAACTATATTATATTTTTATTTTATTTCTTTTTGAGTTTTTTTGACTTCCACACTTTAAGGTATTGGAATTTGTTTAATAGTAATTTTTGATTTTTGATAGTCGGTCGGCTTGCCGACCATAACTAGTCAACTATAGAAGAAATTAATCGGCCTACCGATTGTCAAGTATCGGCCTGCCGATCTTAATAATTTTAAAACGCCATTTTGCAAAGCCTTGGGCGGCTTGCCGATGGATGATCTTCGGCCTACCGGTTAAGTTCGGCTTGCCGAAGTCTCAAGTTCGGCCTGCCGAACTATGTAAGCAGATTTTGAACTATGTAATTTTTATTAAAATTTAATATTTAGTGTGATAAACTATTTTAAGAATGATTATAATTGGGTAATATATTTTATATTGATGTAAAAAAAATGTATGCATGGATCTTGGGGTATGTTTTCAAATTATGTTTTGAACAAATAGTTTATCTTAAATTAAAAGTATTAAGGAATGAATGTAACGACATCTGTGATGTCCGTAAGGGAGGGTTACACATCATATGCTCTTTCACAGGCATCTTTGGTTTTGTTTGCAGTTGAGAAGCTTTCGAGAGCCCCTTGCTGCTTTGTCAAGGATTGGCCTCTAAACATGTCCTAAGATTATCCATGATCTACAAAGCAATTTTAGGATCTTCACGTTGAGCTGTAGTATGTTATTCATGCAAGCCATGATTTAGCAGCAAGCTTGATCACTAGCATCCTTCTTGTGATCATATGCTTATAAGCGGCCTCCGACAGTAGTACACTACTACCTCTCCATAAACGATAATGATTGGGAAGCTTTTGTGAGGTATCGACGTTTTGAAGAGTTCCAACTGCTATCATCAAATGCAAGAAAAATAAGAGCAGATAATGAATACTACTCTTGGTTGGCCGAGTAGGATATAGAGAGCTCGAGCAATCATTAGTATGTTAATATCTTACTCGTATTACATATATCAATTATTCTATCATTAATACATTACTAACATAGCGTAATACAGTTAGCAAAGACGGGCATGTTACCAACACGAGAAGAATTATGGGTAAAATCACGTCAAGGTCTCGATAGACAGTTTAAAAATCCAAGAGTAGTAGAAATTGAGAACTTGATTGTAAATTTATTGAACACAAACTATTAATTTATAATTTCATACATGTTGAAGGATCTTGAGAATATCATGGTTTTGTTGTTGTTTTACATGATGAGTACACGATGCAATGAAGTCAAGGGAGCTTTTAATCTGTCAGTAACGATGACATATTAATGAGGGCACTGGGGAAACTAGAACATTCAGGACGTGTTCGTGGTCAATCAAAGTATGTGAAGTAGTCTCAATACTTTGACCTCCAATCAGGTTCGAAATTGAATTCTAAAATGTCAAAGATGCAAATGGAAATTGCATATCTGTGAGGTCTTGTGACCGAGCTTATTTCTCAAGGATGTGGCAGGTTGACGGATGATAGCATCTCACAACGCAACAGCTTCAAGGCTAGTTGTAACCCTTTCGATAATGTAGTAGAAGCTCCACAAGCTCTAGAAGTCCAATTGTCACCTCATTGTCAAGAGCCCGAATAAGGTCAAGAATGCATTCTCTTTGTTGAGGATAGAATTAATGGTGGGTGTACACTCGTTGCGCTTGGGAAGGCGTGGATGGAGAGTCTTCCAAGTGATACAGTCCATGGAAGACCATTAGAGGAAGAAAACGTGGGTGTTAGCGTCACTATCATCAGAGTTAGAATAGTTTAATTGCCTATTCCAACATTTGAAGCAACAACTATGGGTGAAGCCGCAGGAAGCTTTGTTGCATGGCCGAAGAGGTTAGTTGAAGTCATCGCAATGACGAAGACGAGTCGAGTGCCTAGCTACGTTCCACAAGATCTAGAGAAAAGAAACGCCAAAAAAAGAAAAGCTCTACAAAAGCAAGACAATCATAACCTGAGGTAGAACAAGAGCATGAACAACTCATTACAAATGAGCCATTTCCTACATTTAACTTCGCTTCAGCACCTTAAGAATTTATACAGTTGGCTTTATACGTACATTATTTCATGTGCAATGGGTTGACGATTCATTGGCCAATACCAGTAAATGTCATTTGCAATGAATTGCCTATCTATGTATGGTATGAAGACGCTTACTACTTCATCAACTTTGATCAATCGAGGCAAACTGTATCCTAATATACCTCAAGTAATAACTCTATCCTTAATTCATAAATTTTAAAATATAGGTAGAGTTGTAAGGTGCTTTCAAATAATTGACTGTATTGTTTTTTATTGTATTTTTTGGTGGAATATTGTGCACTTCAAGGCAAGGCACACAATTTCGGCTTTATATCTCTGGCGATTGTTTCAAGTGCTGTAACAGACCTACAGAGTGATTGTAGAGAGCACACCAAGTCACTCCTCCACCTATTAGCTCAAGCACTGAGGGGGAAATTATTCTTCATGCTAGACAATGTTAGAGAGCATTAGATGTCGGCACTTATTTCGCCATGGTAGAACCAAATATATTGTTTTGATCCTCTCGGACACCCACCACATGATGATTTTGTATTAGTCACGAGATTGTAAGTGTCAATGTTCTCTTATAAAATTAACTGTTTTGAGTTTACATAATTGTATTATCTATTAATTCATTTAATCATGACACATTGTTAGGGTGCTTAACGATTGGAAGCTTCAAGTGGGAAGTGATGTCACAAACCGATTGAATAAAATGCTATATTCCAAATGTAAGTGTCCAAGATAACAAGGAAATGTAGAAAGTGGTTTTTTTTATTCTACGTTTTATGCGAGATATAATTACAAGTGGTATACAAGCCCTTTATATACATACGGATATAAATAAAGTTAAATTAGAGTAGGTACAATTTGTAAAGAGGTATGTCATTTTTAGATAGACATAGATAGTAGATAAACAATTGTTCAAAATAGCTCAAATGCGAATGATCTTGTAACTATCTTGTAATTTCAATATAAATCAATTTTTGTATGCAATCAGGGCCTTGTTGCAATGGATAACACACGGGACTGGCCATCTTATAGGAAATCACAAATTTTGTCAATTTTTTTTAGCAATACCAATTTTTCATGACGATTTTAGCAAAAAACCATTATGGAAGTGATGGTCGTGGACCATTTTTTCATGACGGTTTTCTCAGCAATACCAATTTTTCACGACAATTTTAGCAAAAAATCGTTATGGAAGTGACGGTCGTGGACCATTTTTTCATGACGGTTTTTGAGAAAACCGTCATGAAAGGAGAAATTTCCATGACAGTTTTCTAAAAAACTGTTTTTATGAAAATCGTTGTGGAAACTTCTTCTTTCAAAACAGTTTTCTCAAAAACCATCGTGGAAGAGATGCTCCCAAAGCCCCATTTTGCACCTATTCTAAGATTCCATGACGGTAAAAAACCATTGTAAAAACTTGATTTTGTACCATGACTTCTATGATGGTTTAAACTGTCATGGAATTCCCAATCTGTAGTAGTGTAACTAGATAAATTTACATTAATATAAACCAATTTGTTTTAATAAAATCTTATAAATTTGTTTTTCATCTTTCTGTCCACTAATGTAGTATAACACTTCATTAAAGATCGTTTGGACTTTATTCAGCTTGTAATGTAAGGGTAGGGTAAATGATAAGATAAAGGATGGATTTGAAGCTAAATTTACTCATAAAACACTTACAAAAATTTTCAAAACCTTTAAAAAGTACAATCTAATTCCTGAGTGACAAACCTGAACTTGAAATGAAATTTATTGTCATCCATTTTTATTTAACTTTTTTTCAATCTTTTTTCATAACTTTTATACTTTTTTAGATTTTTAATTTTTTTAGTTTTTTTAAAACAATCAGATGCAATGCAAACATACAGTTTTTATAAACATGCACAAATGCATTTCAAAAGTGCTAATGACTCTTTTACTTAGTTATTTCTAATAAGACGAAGATGTGTTTTAAGAATTTTAAGTATTCATTACGTCGGCTACTTTCAAACAAGCATGCAACAAAAAAAATGTAAAAATGAGAATATATAGACACATAAGATTACATTTCGGACCACATCAAGACACGTTTCAAGACAAATCCTTCACTCAGCCATCCCGACTCATGAGAACATGAATCCTAAATTTCTGCAAACAGCACACCAATTTTTTTAGATTTTTTAGTTTGTTCATTTTTTTTTATTTTTTTGCTTGGTTTTAAAACTAGTCCCATACTGAAATAAAATCAAAAATTGACAAATTTTGAAAAATTTTGACACAACCCTCTCCACTCCAACCTAAATTGAATATTGTCCCCAATGTTTAACAAGATTAAGTAGAAAGGGCAACAACATATATACAAAATCGGTTATTCAAGGCATAAATATTAACATAAATATAAATATGCTATAGGTAAAACTAAAAGATAAAAAAGTTTAAAGAGAAAGATCCAAATCTTTCTGCTATCTTTCTTCTTCAAATCAAGCTTTGAAGTTGTAGTGTTTGAGTTATGAGTGACGATACATATCTTCTCGAGCAATCTTGCATAGTTAGGGCGAAGACAAAGATCTTCCTACCTGACTCCACAAGAAAATTTTAATCCACAATATTATCTAAAAAACTAAACAAATTGTCAAAGAAACCATTTATATTTAACAGACCACTGGATTTATAATGAAGTCTTAACAATTTCAAGCTAGTAACAACAAAAATTGTTGGAAAACAATATGCAATAGAATTTTAAAAATTTTAAATCAGAGCATTTTCTAAATAAATAGTTTGACATGCTAAATATATAAGCCAATGATAGATCTTACATACCTCTTTTACACAATGAAAGTAGCAAGAATTCGTGTAGAGAAGAGCGTTCCAAAAGAGCTTCAACTAACTAGTCTTTTTGTTATTCTTTATCGACAATTAGAGTGCGGGTGGTCGTATGTCTTATAGCTTTTCCTCCGGTGACTCTCCTTCTAACCACTTGAGAATACCTAAATCTAAGATTCTTGATGTTGAATAATAGCTCTCACAGAGCTTTAAAGTTTCTCTTACTAGAATTCTCACTCTATGCTTCTCTCACTAGGGTTAAACCTTATCAAATTAGGCTTAAAAATTTTAGTCTAGATCAACTTCTTATGAAAAGCACGTCAAAAATGCATAACCAAATTATCACATGTTTGGCATGTCGATTTGGGAGATCGGCTTGCTGAACTAGCTTTATCACTTGTTGAACTTAACTGTCGGCCTGCCGACCGTGCAAAAATCTAGAATCTTTAGAATATATTTTTTTCACATAGGAATCTTAAATAAAGCCTTAGTTCTAATTTAAATAACCCAATAGATAAGTTATCTGATTAAAACAGTCATATACAGATAATCCATAGTAAATAAAATATTATCCAAATAATTCAATATATTTATCTTGAATTAATTCACAAAATTAATTCAACCGAAAAACTAACATGAATTATTAAATCCACTCTTATCAAATTTCAGCCAATCTAATAATTTAACATGATCACCAATATGTATGAAAACACACCGTATCGATACAAGATTTATTGTAAGCTAGCAAAGAGACTTGATGAACATCTATAAAGCAAGCTCCTATAATTATAAAATATAATATCCTAGATACATATTTTATAATTATCAACTCTAACGTTACTCCACTAGAAGCTTAGAGCTGTACTCTAGAACTATATAAAATTACAAAGCTCCAATAAGCTAATTGTCTATAACATATGATAATGTGTCACATCCCCATAGGATATTCATAATTGGCTTAAGGATAAACTCTGTTTTACCTTCCCGATTATTTTTATCTTACATTCCATTATCTCACCATTGAAATACTTACTATTCATAAATAGTATGCCATTTGGTTACATCTATGTATGTGAATGGTTAAGCATTTTAGTCTTTTAATTACAGGATAATGCATATAATAAGATATTATTAACTCTACAAAAAGAGCTATGGATTTCATATTTATGAATAATGAGTCTACATTAATCAAGAGTCATGTCTCTAACATATCGGTATGTGCACCATCATTAAATCAAGATGTCATCCTTTGGAACATCAAATGACACAAGTCAAGAATACGGGTCCATTAGTCATCTAAGGATTAAGACACAACATATATTATTGTCTAAAATGAATTGATTTAAACAAACAAAATTATTAACTAAATCAATTTGACTTTTTGTCCTAATCTAATATATCATCACTTATAACAATATACCGATGTTTCTACTCGCAAAGTCCCACTCTGATGACCAAGATAAGTCATCTTCTATTAGGGATGTAGATAACATAGGAATCTTAGCATAAATAAAGCATCCAACTTTATTGCCTCGATTACTGATCTTATCATTTAGACCATCACCTTTAAGATTCATGTCTTCTGTATAATCTGTTTATCATATGTACGATCTTAAAGGTTTAGATTAATAGCCTCAGACTTGTATTTGCTTATCATACATTCAACGAAAATAAACATAAAGACGACAACATATGGTATATGAATAATAAATAAACTCTTTATTAATAAAACGTCTCCAAAAACTTATTACAACATTTACTCCTTAGGGCACCATGTCTAATAAAAAGTTTTTCTAGCTTTTCTAGATCTCCAAGTAAAGCAATAAAAGCATTAGAGGAGCTAACTATTTCTCTTATTCTATCGGGAATACGTGCAATTGTTCTTTCAATACTATGGTTTGACCATATAGATGACCTTATGCAAAATGCTTGAAGTAATACCTAAAGCTCCAATACATTTATAACAAACTCATGTGGCAACGGTACCCGTTAAACGTAGACGATCCTCTTCATACACAAGATTCATCCTTTTCTTAGCCAAGACATAACCTAAGTGGAATGCAGCTTCCAAGTACTCACTACTCTTTCTTGGACTAGAATCGTAAAACACATAGATGTTTGTGAAGCTTTGAGATGACTTGGATGGAGATGCCATCATGGTTTCCAAGGTTAAGACACTTTCTTAAAAAAAAAAATTATGTTTCTATTAGATTGATTCTATTTAACACCGCTTTGAATAAAAAAACTAAAATTAAAATGAGATCTTACACATATTTGACCAGAGACAAGGATAAAAAAGTTGGGTAAAGACAGGTAAGGATAGGCATGAGGATAGGTATAAATAGGTAGACATATATGACACAATTGTAGAACGTTGAAAATTTCTACTTGAAAATACTATTTAACTTTTGACAAACAAGTGACTATTGTACAAGTTTTGATAAAATGGGACCTAATTCTAAAAATCATGACAAAATTTACACAACACACAAAATACCTACCAAAGAATAATGCCTCTAACAAAAAAGAAAAAAAAAAGTAATATTATAAAAAGATATACAATAGAAACACAATTATTAGACAATCATTGTAATGATCACACAAAAATAAAATCTTTTTTGTTGTTGAAATTTTATTCGAGAATGAATTGAAAACTTATGTTCATCAGAATGCATCTTCAAAAATTCTATTACTCAGCCATTCTGATGATTTTTTAGTAAAACTAAGATTATTACTCAAATAAAATTTCAAAATTTTTCTTAAAAGAAGGAAAATAAAAACACACACATAAGTAAGAAAACTTTACAAATTTTGCTTTGAACTAGACAAATAAAGAGTTTGTTTCCCATCTAACTTCCTTGCAAATAGAACAGTTGGGTTTTTTAATGTTAGATTCCCTAAATGTTCTTTTTTGGCATGAAATTGAGGCCAAAGTTTACAAAGTACTCCTTGAATATGCCCACTAGGATGGTCTAAAAGAAAATTGTGGAGATCATTTAAATTTTCTTTCAAAAGTCCATCCTTACTAAAAAATATTTTATCTTCCCTGTTCATAGACAGAAGACCTTTTGATTTACACTTTCACTCACAATTTTGACGAGAACACTTAGGACATGTAGATGCTATAGTTTGGGCTTGTCTTTTCCTAGCTCACAAACTCGTACCCATCTCAGGTAAAACTTTATTAGTGACATCACTAGGATGAATAAGACCTTATATATATATTTTTACATGATTTGGAAGTTTAAAATGAGAAAGCACCCAAAGATGAGTAATTCTAGTTGCATACTTCTGTCTAACTTCTTTTTGAGAAAAAGAAGGAAAATATTCCTTAAGGTGAGCATATTTAGAATCCATGATGAAAGAGAGGCAAAGATGAGATTCTAGAGAGTGAATTGAGAGACTGGAACATTTTTGAGAGATCTAGAAACTTTGAGTTGATTTAAGAGTACTTGAGAGTATTGAGACGATTTTGTGCGATTAAGAGAGAAAATATCAAAAAAATTTTGAGAAAAAAGTGTTTACAAATCAAATAACTTCAAAAGTTTTCTTGAAAATTTCTAGGAATGCTAGAGAGAAGGCAGAGAGAATTCGAGAATTTAGAGAGAGAAAAAAATTAGAGAGAGAAAGAACAAAGAGTTTTAAGCCTAGATGCACAGCGATGGATTCTGTAGACAAAGGGTGAGCTACTGGTTAGACATGGGGAAAACTATGTAAACACATGAAAAACTATTCTAAATAGTAGTAGGCTAAACTAAAAATAGGCTAAGTAATCTAACGGATTTCTACACATTATTAAACACTAAAAACAAACATTATTACCTAACTAACTTGAAAAAAAAAACTAAAAAATTTTTGTGTTTCTAATTTTTCAATTTTTATTTGTTTCTAAACTTTTTTCAATTTTTTTAGTTTTTTATTTCACAAAATTCTAAAATTTAGAAAATTTTTGTGTTATTCATTTCATTAAAATGTGTTTCTAGAGGCTACAAGTACACAATATCTATTAATCATAATTGATTATATCCTTCATAATCTCAACCATTTTAAATGAATTTTTCAAAAACTTTTTCTGAATTTAAGGAAAAGCAACACACAAAGTTAAAAACAAAACAACACACAAAAAACCAAAATTAAATTAAAATACTACTTAAAATTTATAGATTCTTCTTCTAAATCTATATAAAAAAATTCAGCAGTGGGAACAAAACGATCATTTAAAGTTGGTTTTAAGGGAAAAAAAAAGTCCCCAAAAATTATCATCACCTAATGCTTCTTGATATCTCTTATCAAAATCATTCACTACCTTCTTATCATCATCTGAATCAATAAGATCGATTATTGGTGGTGGAACAATATAGGGTCCATAATTCGAAAGAGAAAAGACTTCCCAAAAGCCTAGGTTAAGAAGTTCTTTCGCAAGATCAAACTCTTTATTTTCAACAGATTCATTTTCATCAAAAACTTCCTTTCCTAAAACAGGTTTTTCAATGTCGCTTTTCATTATCATGGAATTCTCAACTTTATGAGTTTCATCAATTAAAGCAAACATGGAATAATTTTCAACTTTTAATAGATAATTAAATTCAAAAGAATTGACCAAGCATGTTAAATAATCAGGAGTCCAACAAAGGTACTTCCTTCAATAAAGTTAACTCCACACTATTTAGAAGCAGGTAGCGACATGTTGAAAACATTAAACTATGAAGCCATGTTTCAAAAAGAGAATTTCAAGACACCATGTCTACAATTAATCAGGGAAGTTAAAGTTGCAAGTAATGGATAATCTAAAATGACATGGACAAAAATTTGAAGTGGAAACAGGTTGTGCATCCAAAACAATAAAGTCTAGCGAAAAGTTCAAAAATTTTAGCATTTTTTTTATCAAACTTCTCTATTGAAAGCAAAGCTTGTGGAAAAGGAACTTTCGGAACAAATTTCTTTTTCGAAACAACATTCTCTTTCTCAGAACTTCCCTCATTACTATTAACTTTATCATCACTTTCAAAAGTTCAATTACTAGATTTATCAATAGTTTTGATACTTTGAAGAGTTAAAACAAAATTAATAGTTTCCTGTTATGGTGAAGAACTTGAAGAGGTAATTTTCATTAACAGAAGGATAATCTATAGGTTGAGTCGGGAATTTACCTTTTTCTTTTATTGCAAATGACGAAGTGAACTTAAAAATGGATTTTTTTTAATCTCATAAATGTCTTGTGAAATGTGAGTGTTAATGACTTCCTGTTTTTGAATTAATTTTTGCAAAACATCCTCAAGAGTTTTGACTTATGAATTAAAACTTTCCAGAGGTGGAAAATTTTGGGGACACTTTTGAAATTGTGAATTTGGCGGATATTATGAATTATGAGTTTATTGTAGAAATGCTGGAAGATTTAGAAAATTTTGAGGTGGATGTGGTGATGGTTGTTGTGGTTGATCATTCCTCCAAGTAAACTTAGGATGGTTTCTTTATTGTAGATTATATGTGTTAGAATGTGGAGATAGAAAATGCTTTCTAAGTTGATCTATTTGGCTTGTGAAATTTACCTAATTATAGGACTCTTCCTTAAAAACAAGACAGTTATAAGTTGAGTGACTTAGAGTTTGATAAATACTACACAAAGTTTGAATCTTAGGTTCTTGAGCATTCTTACTTGCTTCAATCTTTCTTAACAAACTAGCAGTCCTAGCATTTAGATCATTCTCTTGACCAAGTTAACAAACAACTCTTTGAGCATTGGCAAGATTAGACCTAATTGAGCCTTAAGAATTAATATGTTACCAGTATTGAGTGTTTTCGTCTAAGTTATCTAGAAAATCTAATGCTTCAACAAGTTCTTTATCAAGAAATTCTCCATTACACATTGTTTTAACGAATTGATGAGTTTTAGGAGCTAAACCTTCATAAAAGAAACTAATATAACACTATTTTTCAAAACCATGATGTGGGAAAGAATTTAACAAATCCTTAAAACCTTCCTAATATTGAAAATAAACTTCTTTTTCATTTTGGAAAAATTTTGAATTTGCTTCTTTAAAGCATTGGTTTCATGAGTTGGAAAAAATTTCCTTAAAAGCTCAGTGTGTATTTCTTGCCATGTACCAATTGGCTTAAGTTCTAAAGAAATAAGCTAAGTTTTAGCCTTGTCTTTTAGGGAAAAAAGGAAAAGCTTAAGCCTAACAATTTCATTTGAAATGTCTTGCTCAGTGAAAGTAGCATAAACATCTTCAAACTCTTTAAGGTGCAACTAATGATTTTTAGATTCTCGGCCATGAAAATTCGGAAGCAAATTAATCAGTCATGGTTTAAACCTATAGTTATGAGCATTGAGTAGAAAAACTAAACATGATGGAGTAGATTCTCAAGATGGTTGTAAATAATCTCGCATTAAATGAATATGAATGATGATTTGTTAATTAATAATGTTTTTGTTATGAACATTTTCATCATCAGCCAATATAGGTGAATGTGAAGGCACAACAAAGATTAAAGGTAGTTCTGAATTTTTTCTAATCAATCTACGAGTTTTAGACGCATGAGACCAAACCAGCATACAAATTATATAATTTACTATTTACAAAATTTTTAAGACAAGATGTTAAGCTTTTCTTCATTCGGAGAGAATAAAGTAATGAGTGAAAAGCATCTACCTTATTATTTTGTAGCTTTTGAGAATTATAGACTTTAAGAATGTTCCTAGAAAGATTAGTAGGCTGAAGGCTTCTTAAAAACCAACCTCCTAGTTAGAATAGCATTCCTAGAATGATTGGTGTTGGGAGAATCTATAAAAGTTAATAATTATGGGAAAGGTCTTCGAACCAGTACCAGTCCCTAAATAGAACTTTCTCAAAGTATACTTTTCAAAAAACCACAAGTTTTATCAAGTATTGTGAAAAACCTAGATCTAAACCTTAAAACTAACAAAATAACGGAAATATAGTTAAAAAGAAACATTTTTTATCTTTCAGAATTTTTTATTTTTTTATTTGTTTAATTTTTATGAATAGTAATAGTGAATAGTGAAAAGTGAATAGTAACTTATGAATAGTACATGAATACTACCTTACTTAGAATGCATGCAAAATCTCTACATAAACAGTACTTAGCTTCTACAAAACAACAAATATTAACAGAATAAAAATAAAAAAGAAATATAGTTAGTAAAATAGAAAAAAAAGAAAAAGGAAATATAATATACAAAATATACAGTGCTTAAAATGATTCCATTCCTTGACAACGATGCCAAAACCTTGTTCAATCTTAAAAAGTACAATCTGATATAACCCCAAGTATAAGGTTGTCCAAGAAATAAAATTTGATGAATTTGAGGTCGAACCCACATGGAAGGATTTTACTAAGTTCTAATATATATATTATATTAACTATTTATTTCTTTTTAAACTAAAAAATATGAGGATTAATATTTATTATTTACAAAATTATTTACAATATATGCACATTTTTATAACATTTTTCTTTTTTTTAGATTTTCGTTATTTTGGAATTGTAATAATACGAAATATAGCTTAAATTAAAATTGGATTTCAATAAGTGCAATTAATTTATAATAACTTTAATAATCCAACACTAATAACATCAAATTAAAAAGGTTTCGTTCTACCAATTAACTTAAATTTATTTTAGTTTTTCTAATTATTTATTAGTTGTTTTGAGTATATATTATGTCATCCTATGTTGATAATAAATCATATATTATCAAGTATTTACTCTATAATATAGCAAAAACTCAACTTAATAAATGAGCAGAATTTAAGCGTTACTTAACTAAACTAATAACCAAAATAATAAGTTAAGCATTTTCTAAGCCATTCACTATCTACGGTTCCTCCCAAGCATTATCCGTGCTAGTTTATGTCCTTGAAAAATCAAAACCAAAATTTTGGTGGAGTTCTAACTAAGAAAATTCTAAAATCCTTTCGAGAAAATATTTTAGCATTATAACTACTTAAAAAACTAAGAAAAACTAAAAGCATTTAAAGTAATTTAGTCATAATTTCATCCTCTCTTCCAAGCTAAAAAGAGAAATTAAAAAGACATATTTAAAAATAAAATACTAAAAATATTATTGAGCATAATTTTTGCAACATAAACTAAGAAATATTTTACAAAAACTTATACTAAAAACTGAACATAAAAACTAAACTTAAAAACTATTTTTTTAAAAAAATCTAAAAAGGAATTTTTTATTTTTTTCTTGTGTAGAGAAATGAGTATAGGGGCATTTATAGACTTACAAAAGGGGGCATTATTCATACAAATTACTATTTTTAAAATATTTTTTACTATTTTAAATGATAAAATCGAATCTAATTATGCAATTTGTATTATTTTTATTATTTTTTTGATTTCTTCGCGCTGATATTGTTAGTAATATGTCCTAGGCTAATTATGTAATGACCACATATTGACTTCATTACATTTGCATTTTATTAATAAAGAGGCATTTTCATTATTTTTTTTATTCTAATTCTATGAATAGTTAATTCTACCTAAGGTCATCAAGTATGTAACTTGATAGTAAAACTCTTAGGTGAATATTGAATTATATTCTAAATTATCCCTAGTCAGTCATATTATTGGGATAATAATGAATGAAGACTAGTATGAAGTTTGACTCATGATTATGTTTTACTAATCATGTGTATGAGATACTAAGTCAACTCATAGATACATATTTGAGAAATGATGTATTGGATCGACCCGCTATGAGAATACTACATTGATAATTGTCATAAGTGATTCTCATCATAATAGTATTATCCTAGTCCTCTAACCTGAAATTACCATGGTTTCTTACATGACAAGTTCTGTATTTTGACATAATCTAATATTATCTTTAATAGGATGATGGAATGGATTGTTGTTGGATACAAAGTAAATCATGTGAGGAATGTGAGTGATTAAGAAGGAATTTGTCCCTCATTTATTATGAGAAAGATGTTTATGGGCCCCTCGATAAGTTAGACTGAAGTAAAATGTATGGCCATACTACAATAAATTGATAAGGATTATCAATATCAGTCTACTCAAGATTGAGAAATAATATGATTGAATAGTATAAGGATGACATAAACCATGCCTTATGTTCAATCAAAGTATCTAGTGACAATAGGACTTTAATACTTATTGTGGATTAGGATGTGTCGAATTATTGACATTCGCATAACTTGGGTAATCATAATGACTTGCTAGAGGCCGCTTATGATTTGTGGGCCAGAAATAGAATTTCAAGCCCACTACCAATGTTATGTGAACCTACAAGGTCGCACACTTAGAACACCAAGAACGAATTTTGAGTTTACTGCGTCTAGGTTCAATGAACCTAATAATGTCCAGATTCGATGTACTAGATATGTCTAGGTTCATTGAATCTCACATTATCTAAATTCTTTGAATCATATTTGAATTACTGACGTTATCTAGATTTTCTAAATCATATTCGGATTATTGACATTATCTAGATTTTCTGAATCATATTTGAATTACAAACATTATCTAAATTCTCTGAATCATATTCGAATTGCAGTTTACCCTTGTTAAAATCTGACTCTATCTTGAAGTCAATAGATATATATATATATATATTTGTTTTAGAAGCTGAGTATATAGCCTTCTTAGAAGCAGCTAAGGAAGCAGTTTGATTCAAAAAGTTTATTACTGGATTGGATTTTGTTCCTAGTATATCAGATCCAATAGACTTGTATTGTGATAATAATGGGGCCATAGCACAGGCTAAGGAACCTAGATCAAATCAGTGATCCAAACACATACTCAGACGTTATCATCTCATTCGAGAAATCATTGAGAGAGGAGACATGAAGATATGCAGAGTACCTACAAATGACAATGTTGCTAATCCACTCACTAAGCCTCTTCCCACAGCCTAAGCATGAGA
>CAMOHE010048404.1:0-10143 GCA_946598075.1 Artocarpus hirsutus
AAAATGAACTCAGATCGCTCGAAGAAGGTCCCTATAATTTTTTTTTTTTGTCAGGAATTTCCTTTCTCTATGTTTTCAAGAGCTTGAAGATCTCCCTTTGAGTTCGGGTTAGTAATGCACATAACTTTGGTTACGATTCTAATTAGTGGGAAAATTGCTTTCCTCTTGTTTTTATAAACTAATTGTAACTGTAGAGAAGAACCTTCAGACCCAGATCAGCTAATCTTAAAAAAAACAAAAACCCTCAAATCTTACTGCTGGAAAAGGATTGCGCTTGAGTCGGGGCCGAGAATCGTCGGGAGTTGCTGCGTGGTGAATGGTTTAGAGAGAGAGAGGTTGTGGGAGTCGGAGGTTGGTGGGAAGTTGCTTGGGGGGTTTGGTCGCACCGGATCAGCATGAATCTTAGGCTGGCGACGCCTGAACATCGGAGAGGGTGGCCGTTAATGGTGAAGAAGAAGAAGAAGAAAAAAAGTGGGGATGGGTAGGTGGTGGGTGGAATCTGGGCGACAGGATGGGACCCATGGTTGAGGTAGTCTGCGACGGTGGGTGGAGCGGGGAAGGGGGTGGGTTTTTTGCGTATGGGTTTTTCTTTTTTTGTTTTTGTTTTTGTTTTTTATTTGATTTTTATTTTTATTTTGTTTTTGTTATTTTAACGTTTTACCATTTTTAGTTTTATTTTTTTATTAAAAATGTAATAAGCATTTGTTATTTTACTAAAACACCTCATGAAAATTAGTCACGTGTAGTGAGGCACTAAAGTGACAGTCGTTAGATATTTTAGTCCTTCTATATCTTTTTTTTTTTTTTTTTTTTTTTCAAGTTTAGCGTTAACTACTTAAGAAGGGACTAGCGATGTTAAGCAGTTACAAGTAACTGATGGTTTTAGTTTCAATTAATATTTTTTATTTCAACATAAATTTTTAATTTAAACATAACAAATATTAATTCAAATCATCAAAATATAGTTTAAATTTATATTTTTTTGTTTAAACTCTAAACAATAATAGTAACTAATTTTAGTTACTACTGTAAATTACGATTTAAACTTATATTTATAATTATAACTAATATTAGTTATATATCGTAGTTTTAACTGTCCATTCAAAGGAAGGCTATAGATTATCTGCTCGAGGAATGCATGGCAACATGTGGGTGCATCCTTTTCCTAATTATACGTAGCAATTGTATTGTCTTTCCGTTTTCGTTGGCAGGGTGATATTTTGTCATAGACGATTGATGATTAATAAGGACATATCAATAATTCTCGAATATTGTCACGACATTTTCACACGTGTCCTAGCATTAATTGCTAAGCCAGCGTCCCCAGCCGTCATTATTGCTTTTTCTTGACAATCTGGGCACGTACAAATTCGGGTACAAGGATGCTTTAATAAATGCGTCACAAGGAATACTACCAAAAAGAAATATAAGTCACAAGGAATTAAAGACTCTGTGGCAAATGAATTTGAATGTGCGAGGGTTTTACGTTACAAACGTATAATCTTATGAATTTGAAGTTATTTATCAAATACAAAGCTATAGTAATTGTGAGACCCTGTTTTACCTAATGTATACAAAAACACTTATTTGCCAAGATATTTTATGCTAACAGGCTTTTCTTCTGACTCTTTTAACTTTTGATATCTAATAAACAAATAAATTTCAATCCTCGACTTACTTGGCGCCTTAATCTTAGCTATTGATAATGTCAATTTTTTTTAATATACTATTACTGCTAGACGCTCAAACGCCAGATTTTGAAATCACATAGGTGACGGGCCCAACATTGGTCTTTTTAAAAAGGTTGAAGGAAGAAAATAGGAAATAGGCCAAATTAAGATAGGAATAAAAATTAAAATGTCAAGATTTAAAAATACTTAATAAATAAGCCATTTAGGTGTATTTTTGGATTTAAATCTATTTAAAATTCTAAGATTGTCCCTACAATAAAATCTGAAATAGAATTATTTTCTTTTTCTTTTTAAATATAAAAAAAAAAAATTCTCTCTCTCCCACTAGCTCAGGCCCCCCCACCCCCTCACAGTAATCGCTCATGTTTGGACCCCACTGTCGCTGTTGCGATCAATGGAAGGAAGAGCAAGAAGTGGAGCAAGTCATGCGACGAACTTTGTGATGAACTCTTCTCTCAACTTTACGACAAAATTCTCTTTTCCTTCACAAACTTCGCTGAACTTCGAACTCTTCTTTTCCTTGATGAACTTCGCGATGAAAGCTGGATGAACTCCGCCAAAGTCGCGAGAGGGATATGCGATGTTGTCAAAGTCGCGTGGGAAGCGGCTTCGTCATCGGAGACCCAACAGATGGCGGAGTCACAAGAGGAGAAGGCTTTGTCGTCAGAGTAGTGCCCTCTGCAGGAGTCATCATTGGAGTTGCACCCGTGGCTGGTGTCGTCGTCGGAGTCATGCAAGGAGGTATCGCCGGAGTCGTCATCGGAGCTGGGAGAGAGAAGAGGAGGAGAGAGGGGAAGAGAGGAGAGCGAAAGTGTGTTAGGGTTTTTTTGTAGGAGTAAAAAAAAATGAGGGTAATTTTGATATTTTACAATAGTTTGACTTATATACTTAAATATTTTAAAAGTGTGTTTTTTTATATTAAAAATTATAACTATATTATTTAGAGCAACTTCTTAAAATATATTATATTTTTAAAATCTTTTGAAGTAAATAATTAGTTTTTGAAAGTATTTGCAAAAAATAACGAATTTACAGTGTAAATTATTTACTTAGTATGTGCATAAGAATTATTTACAATGTATAAACTATTTGTAATAAATATCAAATTTACAATTAAAGTAATTTATTTATTATGTGCATAAAAATTATTTACATTGTAAATGACTGGTAAATAAAATATTTACATCTTAAATCTAAGTGCTATGTAAATAAAAATTATTTATAATATAAATCAATGTGTAAATAAATTATTTACACTGTAAATTTGAGTTTTTTATAAATATTTTCAAAACCTATAATTTACTTTAATTATTTTTAAAAAAGTAATAATTAGTAACTTAAATAAACAATTAGAGGGACCCAGAAAAATTTATGAAGGGGCAAGATACAAGCGAACTAATCAAGTGGAGCAAATAAAAAGATGTTTAAACTTTAGGAGGACAAAATCCCATTTTGGTAGGGATAGGGTGGGACAAAACATATGTTTTATTAAATTTTATATACGAAATTAGAGGAAAACGAAAGTTTAAGAAGAGTGGCCACTCTACCTTAGCCGTGGGTTGCTCCATCCTATAAACGACTTTTCTTCTGTTTTTTCTTTTTCTTTTTCTTCCTCTGAAATAAAGTTAAATGTCTTGACTCCAAATCCTTATTTTTAAATATTGTGCTCCGATTATACATAAATAAAGACACCATGTATTTCATAAGTTCGTTAAATTAAATTCTTGAAGTTTTGAACAAAAAGTAACCTTGATGATTATTGCGGAAAGAAAGAAAGTTGTTGCTGTTGGGTTTAAAATTGTCTTCTTAAAAAAATTAAAACTAACTAGTTAGTTCAAGGTTGAATAGATGTACAAAAAATTCAACGATAATTTGGCTTACAAATTAAAACAACAAGAAGTATAATTAATACAAGGATTGAGTGGATGTTCAAACCAAATTGAATGATAATTTGTGCTCTAAAGCTTAAAAGCAAGAAGTAAGAATGATTTTTATATTCTGCTAGTTTTGTAGGAATCTAATTGTTAGAAATTGAAACAACAAGAGAGGTTAACCAATTCAAGGATTTACAGAACACAATGATAATTTGTTCTTCCTAGTTTAAGACAAGAAGGTAAGGGCAGGGTAAATATATAATATTCTACTACGTTTGCACGTGACGGACAACATTTATAATTTACTGTCTAAGAGGAATTATGCTTACTTGATTTTTAGTACAAGCAGCTATCGGATTTGTTATGACTTTTTATTATTGTTCTACCGTCATAGAGGCTTTTGCTACTGTTTAATATATAATGACTGAAGCTAATTAAGTTTGGTTGGTTAATATGGTTGGTAAGTATGATGGTATTAATGATGATCCTTCACGTATTTCATGTGTATTTCATTGGTGGCTTAAAAAAAAAACCTCGTAAATTGACTTGGGTTACAGGTGTGGAATTAACAGTATTGACCACATCTTCATATCAAATTATTATTATTTCGTAACGTTGATGGAACGAAAGGGTAACCGACAACAATGACCCTAATATTACACTGTTGACTCTTGCCACCTATCTCTAAAGTAAATGGGATTTTTTAGTGCTTTTCACATTGTGACCTTTTGTATTTTGTCTAAATTACAAAACATCTTCTTTATCTATACATTTTTACCTCGGTTTCACATTTGAAAATGAACGCAGCAACATTTAGGGCCTAAAAAATGATGTTTTTACCTTTAGCTATATTAGGTGATCTTAAACACTCACAACTACATCTTGCACTCCAATGGTGAAAAACACGGATTTAGATCATTCCAATAAGTAGATCGACTACAGATATTGTTCGGATATTTTGGTTATTTTACATCGAAAGTTACAAGTTGGGGTGAAAAGGTGTTCGACATTAAATCTTTTATCAAAGGGGCCTTTTTTTTTTATTTACATAAAATACAACGAGTGTTTGTGTAGTTCTCCTCGTTTGATTTTTTATTTGTCATAAAGAGAGTTCAGTAGGAATGACGAACTTGATTATTTCTCCTCATTTCTGTTCAATTTCTTTTTTAAATATGATGTAATATTCAATATTTTGTTGGTCTTGCAGAAATTGTACAGCTTGGGTGGCCGTAAGTTTGTGTTGATGTCCATAAACCCAATAGGGTGCAGTCCCATGGTTATGACAATGGCCCGACCCACACAAAATCGGTGCATACAAGGCCTTAACCTCGCAGCTCGCCTCTTCAATACCAACTTGAGATCATTGGTGGATAGCATTAAGGCGCAAATGCCCGGTTCCACTCTGGTTTATGTCAACTCTTACAAGATTATCAGGGACATTATCAGAAATCCCTCCGTGAAAGGTAATCAACTATAAATATATCAAAATTGGTTTACTTATTAACTTCCATCTCTGTAGGGTGTATATATCTACATATCTGTGGGAGCATGGCTTTAAATTTAGTTACTCTAATATTTACCTATCGATAAGTATGTTGTATAAACTACATAATATATACCGGACGGTTATAATGAATTAAGTAATTAAGGTACATAAAATGCCACATCATCATTTATAATTAGCATATGTATTTAATTTTGTAATTTTATCGTTAATCACAAAGAAGCATTATTATTGAAATTCATATATATATAGATATATGGGAGTGAAAATAGTACTTAATTAAGTAACCTGTATTATTCATCATAGAAACATTTGCAAAGAGTTGTGGTCTTAATGTTCAACTATTGCAGGTTTCAAGGAGGCCAGCAACCCTTGTTGCGATGTGGCACTAGTAAATGAAGGAGGGAGTGGGGTGTTATGTAAAAGAGGAGGGCAAGCTTGTGCAGATAGAAGGAGTCATGTGTTTTTCGATGGACTGCATCCAACAGAAGCTGTGAATGTCCAAATAGTAAATAAGGCCTATACTTCTAATCTCAAAAGTGAAGTTTATCCAACTAATATTCAGCAAATGGCCGCCAAAACTTGCTAGCTAGGACTCTCATAAGATATGTTTAGTTGGCAGCTATATTATATAAACTCTCTAGGTTACTAGAGAAGTATCCAATATTAATTAGGTTTCGAAGTATGTAATGTGTATTTGGTGCGGTATTAAATCAAGTAGTAACTAGGTTATATATTTTCTTGGTTGATCAGTTTTCCATATCATGTACCATGTGTCCTGGAATCTAATTAACAAATAATTACATTAAATTGCAAGCTTAACTACGTTTTCTTTGGTTCTCTCATTTGTCCTATAAACTAAAACGAGTACAAAAATTTCAAAAAAAAAAAAAAAAAAAGAGAAAAAAGAAGAGTTCAAATCTCTAGTAAATAAGAAATTCACTTAAATGTAGTATTGCTAAATCTTTCCATCATCTGTTGTCATTAATTTACCCTGAAACTGTTTAAAAGATGGATGGATTTCCTCTCTTGCCTATTATGGATTCAATAGTGTTTTGGGAGAAAATAAAGGGAGTATTTCATGTGTTTTAGCTAAATACAATATTTATCCTTGGGTTTTTTAAAATTCAAAAAGTATCTTTTATGTTATTCAAACCACCCAAAAACAATCCTTTTTATAACTTTTAATGAAATACATCATTTGTGAAAGACCAATATACCCTAAGAAATCAAGAAAAAGGATCTTAGTAAAACTACAACCAAACATCTAATATTTGAAGAGTGGAAAAATAAAACCAACTTGTAATCAATTCTATATTAGTTAATATCTTTTGATATATACTTGTGATATTAAAATTCTATTTGGAAATATATTTTGTATTACAAAATAAAACTAACATATTAGAAAGACCCAATACAACTAAAGGGTCCAAATAATACTAAGTTTTTATTCTTCTTTAAAAAAGTTTCACTTTATTCTTCAAATGAAAAAAAAGACTAGCATCCTTCAAAAAAAAATTTTAATGAGCGTTCAAAATTTCATTCTTGTTGATGGTGAATTCAAGAGGGGGTTTATAAGCTAGGATAACCCAACACATATCTTGGATTGTGTTTGTACTTCAAGGACGATTTGGTTATTAAAAAAAAACTAAAGAAAAAAAGTTAAAAGAAGAGATGGTTTTTGTATGGCTTGAAAAATATAAAGAACACTTATTGTATTTTAAAAAACTCAAAGATAAATGTTGCATTTAACTAAAACTTAAGGGATACTTTTTTTATTTTATCTTGTTTTGGGAAATTAATCTGACGAACGTATATTGAGAACGTAATCATGTGACATAAAAATTTTGGCTTCACATAATAGTTCATTGTGTTTCAATTTGTAGGTGATTTACAGCTCCCGATTTCTCTGCCCCGAATGCCATTAAGGATCTATTGTCTTTCAAATTTTTGAGTTATCAATAAGTTGGCTCTCTGAGTAAATATGTACTATGTTTTTTCCCCTCTACGACTGTTTTTCCCATTAGTTTTAGCTAAACAGGTTTTAATATTGAGGCATATTTGTATGCTCTTTGCTAAGAGTAAAATGGGAAGGAAGAAGAAGATAAAAACCCAAGTGAAGAAAATAAAAGGGAAAGAACTCGGTTTTTTTTTTACATAATGTTTAGCGAAAGAGAGAAAATATGAGAGAAATTGTTCTACACGAATTTATTTCTTTCATTACTAGAGTACCCTCAAGGCGAAATGAGTGATTGAGATGCAACTACAGCTAGATAGTTATTTACACCTTTGTTTTTTGTACAACATTTTTCTCTTCTATTTTCCATTCCAAAATTTAAAGGAATACAAAATTGTAGGCCCATGGTTTTTCTACCTTTATCCTAATTTCTCCCATGTCAAACAACCCAAAATTCTCTTTTCCACTCTTAAGTTTTTCCAATAATGTTCTTTCCAATAATGGAATGCAACTAGAGATTATCGTCAATATATTTAAAGAAAGAAAAATTTACATTCTACTGATATTTTTACAAAAATTTCTATATTTTTGAAATACTGATATAGAAATAAGAGTACAATATTTTTTCAATAACATATTCAAAAATTTCTATAAAAATATTCATAAAAATAGATATTTTATGAAAAATCTATATTTATGAATAGTACAATGCTAGATGGAAAAATATCATGCAAATTTTACAAAAATTTCACAAAAATATTTCAAAAATATCTATAGTTTATATCAACAAAATTAATATGTCCCTTTTTTTAACTTGCTTCTTGAATATACGTAGTCTTCCAAACTTGTATAAAATAAATAAAAAAACTATTTAACATCATATTTTGATATTGATATTATTTAAACCAAAAAGGTATTGTAATTTTCAAAGGCCTTTAAACCTCCTAGAAGTTTATTTTACTATTGATGTTTTCTTTCCTCGTGTCAAACTCTAAATTTAAAGTAAATGTATTAGGTTGACTTTAAACTATTTTAGAGAATTTGTGAACACATACTTATCATTTATTGTACTATTAATATGCACATTTATCTTACAATTAGTATTTTGATGGGTAGTTTCATTTAATTTATGTAAAACCAAATATTTTAGAGCTTTTAAAATCTCATTTAAAAATAAACGGTTTAAAATGAATTTTTGTATTTTATGTAAATTTCTATCGATATCAATATTATCTTCTATATTTTCATAAAATCAAAAACCCGATCAACTATTATTTTCATCCTTATATATATCTCGCCACACCAATTGAAAAGGTCAACCTTCTCAGCTTCTTTCTTGTAGCTAAAAAAGTGGGCCCTATTTATACCTATCTCTTCGGAGTGAACCAGGTAAGGCTCCTAGGAGGGAACTTGTATTCACTCAATATTTTTGTTTTTTAGTTTTGTAATTTTATAGGAAATTTAAGTCGTGCTCCTACTTAAAATCTAACTTTACCTTCTTTGTTCAAAACTAAAAACAATCTAAGCAAATAATTGACTAAACCTTTTCTTAAATTAATTTTGATAAATATTGTAGGTAATCTCGACGTTCCAAAGACCCAAAGCCAAGATTAACAAGGAAGCTCGTAGAAACCGAAAGTCCAATGAGTAATTTAAATGGCCAGGTTCACTGAATTTTATAAGATGATTTGAATAGAAAGCAAACTGAATCCCCTTTCATTGGGAAATAATTTTTAAATGTGATTCGGGGAGAAAATCTGCTATAAAATCGGGAAAATCGTTGTGATATTTAGAGAGAAAAAATTCCCAAGCTAATTGATGTATTTTTTATAATTAAATTATAATTGGTCTTGAAAACTATAAATAAGGCCTGAAGGCCTCAAGAAAGTATCTTACATTCTCAATTATATTCTCAGAGCAAGAATATAGTAAAATTTCTCTAAACGTAAAACTAGCTCTTACGAATGTACCATTATAACTCTTGGTGTTTTTGTTCCTTTTCTTCATTCTTTGCCTCATTATTTCATGAGCATTGCTATTGTTGTGAGAGATTTTCGTGGGTTTATTGTTAGCAAATTTCCATACCTAATAATTGGCGTTAGAAGGAGGGCCTTAGATTTTCTGAAACAAATTTTCCATAACCAAACAATCTCTCAGAATCATCATGGTGACTACTGACACAAACCACACTGGAGCCAGTAGTGCAAACTCCATTATACAAGGTAACAATCAGTTTGTTAGAGGAAGGGCAGGGATTTTGAGGAGAGGTAGACAGCCCTCAAGAACCACCATCCTGGAATAGAGGATGGAACTAAAAAACATGGGGTATAATACAATATACGAATAAAAATAACTTAAATGCGGACATAAATTTATATTGAGATTAAATGCGAAAAGACACCAAGCACAATAACAATGAATTCAACTAAGGAAAGCGAGTGTCCTTAAAACAGATTCGCCATCACTGTTGGTGCTTGAGGACAATCGGTATCTTTTGATTAAATAAAAGAAAGAACAAACTAGCATTAGAGTTCCATGACACATAGGACATCAGCTAGGAATCCTCGTTGTTGAATTGATGTCAAAAACAATATTTTCATTATATTCTAATGTTATATGAGCATTTAACATTCTTCCTCAAAGTATAAGAATAAATGTCTGCATGAATCAATTATCTCACATTTTTGGCATTTCATGGATGTGCAGGATTTACGAACACAAGAAGCAGTTGTTGCGCAGTGTTGTCTCGAACTTAAGGTTGTAGACATATTGTTACAATCCATCGTCTTGTCCTTTTTATTTTTCGTGGTTTGCTACTTTGTAAATGTCGTCAAATACTTTTATCCATACATTTCGTACGAGAGACACATACACACTAGAGATAACCAAATAAATAAATAAATAAAAAGATTGCTTCAAAGGTGAACTAACATTTAAAATAAGGGCGTCCCAAATGAGAAACTAGATAATTAAGTGCTAATTGACAAAATCTGTAACAAAGTTTTCCTTTTATTTTCTTGTCAATATGTGCAGGTGGAAATGGAGTTTTATGCGAAAGAGGTGGACGAACATGTCCAGGTAGGAATGTTTATGTGTACTTTGATAATTTACATCCAA
>CAMOHE010048404.1:10163-70112 GCA_946598075.1 Artocarpus hirsutus
ACACAAACCACACTGGAGCCAGTAGTGCAAACTCCATTATACAAGGTAACAATCAGTTTGTTAGAGGAAGGGCTGGGATTTTGAGGAGAGGTAGACAGCCCTCAAGAACCACCATCCTGGAATAGAGGATGGAACTAAAAAACATGGGGTATAAATATTTCTACGTTTCTCTTATTTGGTCTTCTCATTTGTAGAATTTCTCAGTTGCCCACTCTGAGTAATATATATATATATATATATATATATATATATATATATTCTCTTAGTCTTTTTCCTCTTAAGGTTTGAGTAAAAGGTTTTTAAGTAACCCATTTGTAGTTACTATGAACATGTAAGTTTTAACTTAATTCTTTGGGATCAACTTCCAGTTACATATTAAGCTTGTTCAGGTCTCTTGCTTTTATTTTTTGGGAGCCTATGCTGCTCTTTTAATTGTTTCTTTTCCTCAATTTCCTTAATTTGATTTCTTGTAATTTTCTCTTTCTTTAAGTAACATTGAGTGGTAACTAGCTTATCGAATATGTGCGAAGTTACTTAGGTATCTTAATATAAGTTGTCACCTCTTCTCCATGTATTCAAAAAATTCCTTCTTCAAATTCCCATGCCTTGAAACCATAAAAAATTGAACGATCTAGAATTCATTCTGTCGATGCATAAAACTAGTTATATCATTGTTAAAACTTAATATGTTCGTTAACGCAGAAGCTATACAGTTTGGGAGCTAGGAAGTTCGTGTTAACAGCTGTCTATCCACTGGGAAGCCGTCCGTTGGTAGAGTTGAACATGCCGAATTGTACTGTCCTGTGTGCTCTAGCCATAAACCAAGTGGCTCAAATCCACAATAGGAACTTGAGGCCGATAGTGGAAGATTTCCAGCGGCGAATGCCTGGTTCTCGTTTAGTTATCATCGAAACCTATAACATTGTCTCAGAAATCCTCCTAATTCCCGCTCTTAAAGGTACTAACACTATTTACAAGTCTTCGCAGTTTCAGTTGTATTTGGGGTGAATAGTCACAAAAATATCTGTGGTTTTTGGCTTGAAATATTTTTAAAATGTCAAAAGTGTTAGTAGCATAATACAATATACGAATAAAAATAACTTAAATACGGACATAAATTTATATTGAGATTAAATGCGAAAAGACACCAAGCACAATAACAATGAATTCAACTAAGGAAAGCGAGTGTCCATAAAACAGATTCGCCATCACTGTTGGTGCTTGAGGACAATCGGTATCTTTTGATTAAATAAAAGAAAGAACAAACTAGCATTAGAGTTCCATGACACATAGGACATCAGCTAGGAATCCTCGTTGTTGAATTGATGTCAAAAACAATATTTTCATTATATTCTAATGTTATATGAGCATTTAACATTCTTCCTCAAAGTATAAGAATAAATGTCTGCATGAATCAATTATCTCACATTTTTGGCATTTCATGGATGTGCAGGATTTACGAACACAAGAAGCAGTTGTTGCGCAGTGTTGTCTCGAACTTAAGGTTGTAGACATATTGTTACAATCCATCGTCTTGTCCTTTTTATTTTTCGTGGTTTGCTACTTTGTAAATGTCGTCAAATACTTTTATCCATACATTTCGTACGAGAGACACATACACACTAGAGATAACCAAATAAATAAATAAATAAAAAGATTGCTTCAAAGGTGAACTAACATTTAAAATAAGGGCGTCCCAAATGAGAAACTAGATAATTAAGTGCTAATTGACAAAATCTGTAACAAAGTTTTCCTTTTATTTTCTTGTCAATATGTGCAGGTGGAAATGGAGTTTTATGCGAAAGAGGTGGACGAACATGTCCAGGTAGGAATGTTTATGTGTACTTTGATAATTTACATCCAACAGAATCTGTCGACGTTTTGACTGCGAATGATGTGTATAGTTTTCCTTCAATGTTCATCAACTATCTCAGCTCTAGCTAGCTAGTTTTTCTTCTATTTCCCATGGATGCCTCTGCTTTTGACACCACTTCAATAAGATGAACAATGTCGTACGATAGAGCAGTTCTATTCGTACAACTTTTTTCTTTTTATGAAGGGTATGAAATACTAAGCTACGAGAATATTTATGTTATGTCTTGTATATCTTTTCAGTGTTAGCACTGCATTAATTAACGCTATGCATTTTACGTATGTAATCATGGTTACCCAACTGTTAATCGCTACAAGAATTCTAGTACTCCTACATGCAGGTTTAAGGTTATCAGAGTACGTAAATTACAATTATAGGATAAGTCTTCAATCCGTACCATTTCTCATCGGGACAAGTCTCTTTGCCATTGGATGGAGATTGAAGCGCTATGATGAAAGAGAGGCAAGCTAAATTATGAATGGTATACGTAAGCACAAGTTGAGTGAATAAGGAATCCAAGAAAATGTAACTAAAATATTAAAAAATGTACATCATTAAACGTAATATCATTTGGGTAGTTTTTGTAGTCCTTTAGTTTTTTGCTTATTTTTTTTCCTTGTTTGAATATATTAAACAAAATTTTTTTAGAGAGGAGATTTCTTCCCTAATTCGGCACCTTGATTTCTTCCCTTTCATTGTGATTGGTCTTCATTGCATTATCAAATTTGTTCTCCGAGCATTTTTATCGTCGCGAGTCAAGTGTTTTCTTCCCCAATTTGGTGTAAGTCTGAGTGTTCTTCTTTTGTCATCCCAATTAGATCAAGTTTTCAAGCTTCTAAGCATTTCTGTCATGAGCCGATTTCAACCCCATTCTGCAACCTAGCTCCTTCATTTTTGCCATTGTGAGCCGATTTCATCTTTTGACTGTGAATTGGTTATGTTTTTGTGCTCCAACATCATTCCAAAAAATTTTCTATTAGCCAACTCACATAAATTAAGTCTTATTTCTATGTCTAATTTTGAGATTTTATTATTAGTTCCATAGTTATAGGATTTGTATGTTTATTTGTATGACTTACAATGCAATTTCATATTTTGTAAACCCGCAGTAGGGTAAAATTAGTTCTACTTCCTTATAACTTGACACTTATTTTAAATTCTACTGAAACTATCCCAATTGCAATTTTGTGAAATTTATTGGTTTCATTCGAACAACTCATTCAAAAAATATCCCCAACACGTTCTAACAATCGAATAGGAAAGGATTCTCGAAATATATTACATAAATAATTGTTAGTTTGCTCTATTTTCAAAAACAAATATATACTAATATTTTAACATTTTCTAATTACATTTCTAGTGATTATATTTCATATAAATACAAAATGGTCACCAATTTCATTATCTAAAGTTATGTATTGTTGTTCTTCTACTCACTAATTTTTTCTGCTTAATACCTTATTGTTTACGATGGATGAAAAACATATTTGATTTTGTTTCTTACTCCTTTATTCAATTAAAGTTATACTTTTACTTTTGATATATAATATAATATTCTTCACCGCTTTAGTCACTTAATAAAAGTCTAACGTGTATCAAATGCAGCATCAATTCAACGCCCATATCAGTGCGGGATGGAAAACGACAAAACTTAAGACTTCTTCTAGATTTACATGTCAAGGTAATAAAAGTATGGCAATTAAACCAAAACTTAATAACAAAGATCTGATTCCTTTCAATATACATATATATATATAAAGATCTGACAGTATAATATATAATCACCTTGTGTACTTATTGCGACATAATTCTCGTAATTCATAAGTTAATTCTCCTACGAGGTACACCTTTTGCTTTGTTTTTTTATTTTTTATTTTTTATTTTTTTTTTGTTTTTGTCTTTTTTTTCGTTGGAAGTTGCTTTTGATCACTTTGCCTCGAATTTGAAACACACAACGGCTAAAAATTAAACTTCATAAAACTAATGCTCCTGCATCACATGACTTGCACTAAAATTGATAACCAGACACTGTCCCGAAAACAAAATTACAAAACAAAAAGAAAAAAGATTAAACAAATTGAAAAAAAAAAAAGCTAACATGAACTTTAAGGAATTAAAACTTATCTTTTGACATAAGGATCGATATTTTAAAGAAGAGAGGCTTGGTCATTTTAGTACTATCACTAGTACAAATTCCACATATGACGAAGGTAAAAATTGTCCCGTAAAATTACCATGACGGTTAAAAAGCCGTCATAGAATCTAGAGTCGTGGTGACTCAAGAGATTCCACGGCAGTTTTTAACTGTTGTAATAATTTGGGTTTTTTTAGGCAAGGTGTGGATGGAAGGAACACCACATGACGGTTTTTTTAAAAAACCATCGTGTAAAGGTTGTTTATCACAATAGTTTTTCTAAAAAATCATCATGCATTCTTCATCTACCATGATGATTTCTTAGAAAAACCATCGTGGTATGTTTAGTTATTTAAAAAAATTCTTTATTAATTAAATTTACTTGGGGAAGCCAATCCCGTGATCTCCATTCAAGGCCTAAAAAATTGAATCAAATCATTGAAATTATACTATATTCACATTAGTCACTAGAAAACCAATTCGTAGTAAGAAAGGAACTAAAACTAATATTATAATGTATGTCAACAAACACACAAATACTGCATCTTTTGTCATAAAAAAACTTCACACAAACATGGAACCAAACATTGAGTTAAACCTTAAGTCCTAAATGTCAGGATTAAAGCAAGAAAAACTATATTTATCATATTTATCACATTCATACATTTTATCGAATAGTTACTATGCAATGTGTTGGATTAAAAAAACTAAGGCTAAAACGCTCTAATCTTTCACTCAATCAACTCAATAATAATCAATCAACTCAGTCATATTCAATTTAATAATAATAATCCACGTCAATCACATTCAATCAACAAAATTAAATGAGAGGCGGAGTGTTAGGAAACTTACCTCATGCATGGGTCGAGGTGGAGTTGAAAGCTGATGGCATGTAGGTCAAGGAGAAATGGGTATTTCTATAAATTCAAACAATTTATATAGATATGAGTATTTTCAGTCTATTTTCAGCAAGTTTTCATTTTCTCGATAGACAAACAGGGAAGAGAGAGAGGGGGGACAAAGGCTTTCATGTCCTTGTGGCAAAGAATTTTGATCTCGTGGAGAGTCCTCTTGGCATCGATCTTGA
The DNA here is from genome assembly GCA_946598075.1 of Artocarpus hirsutus. NCBI lineage: Eukaryota > Viridiplantae > Streptophyta > Magnoliopsida > Rosales > Moraceae > Artocarpus > Artocarpus hirsutus. The sequence goes on from CAMOHE010048404.1 coordinate 15,258, forward strand.
GAGATAGAGGATAGACGTTTTTGTGGTCCATATGGTGAAGAACCTTGATCTTATGGAGAGTCCTTTTGTCGTTGATTTTGTTGTCAAAGGCATTCGCAATCTTCTTGAATGTGTCGTACTTGTTTGTCAATCTTTTTGCTAAATACATCTATCATAACGTTTGTTTTACTATGAAGGCATAATCTTTCATAATCTTTCATGATCTCTATCCATTTCCACTGTCTCAATTTCTACTGTCTCATGTTCAAATTCCTTTGAGTGAATAGATAGAAAACTTGAAATGTTGTGCCATAAAGATAATGTCTGTAAATCTTTAATGCATGAATAATTGCTACAAGCTCCAAATCATGAGTGGGATAATTTTGTTCATGTGGCTTCAACTATCGCAACCTATAAGCTATAACTCATCTATGCTACATTAATGTACACCAAGTCTGCATCCCGATACATCCACGTAGAACTCTTATAGCTCGTCACTATTTAGTATAATCAACACTGTAACAATAGTGAACTAGGTCCTTAATTCTTAGAAAGCATGCTCACACTTACTACCCCATTTAAAAAGAACCTCTTTCTTGGTTAACCACGTTAACGAAGCTGCTATCTTATTGGAATCTTGTACAAACCATATGTAATATCCTATGAGTATGAGAAATCTTTGATTTTCTACATATTCTTCAGTTGTTTGCATTGTGAGACTATCTTAATCTTGGAGGGATCCACTAAAATATCTTGACCCAGAACAACATGTTTCAGAAATTTAACTTCAGTTAGTCAAAACTCAAATTCTCCTTTGCATTGCAAATGATGTTACTAAAAATTCTGTAGAACGATCCTTAAGTGTTGCTCATGCTCCTCCCATGGTTGAAAAAACCAATAAGTCATCAATAAAAGCTATCACAAACCAATCTAAGCAAGGCCTAATGATCCGATTCATCAAGTCTATAAAGCCTGTAGGAGTATTCATCAACCCAAACGACATCACTAGAAACTCAAAATGTCCTTACCCCATTCTAAAAGCTATCTTAAGAATGTCATCTTCCTTAACCCTAAGCTGATGGTATCCTGAACATAGATTTATCTTCGAAAAATATCGTGAACCTCCTCATTGTTCAAACAACTCATCGATCCTTAGAAGTGGATGCTTGTTCTTTACAGTAACTCAATTCAGCTGTTGGTAATTGATACATAACCTAAGAGATTCATCGTTCTTCTTGATGAACAAGACTTGTGCACCCCATGGTGACATACTACTCCTGATGTACCCTTTGTCAACAAGTTCTTTAAGTTGTTCCTTCAATTCCTTCATCTCAACTGGGCCATATGGCAAGGTGTAATATAGATCACAGTAGTCTCGGGAAGTAACTCAATGGTGAACTCTATCTCTCGATTTGGTGGTAATCTAGGTAACTCATAGGGAAATACATCCTATAACTTATAAACCATGAGAATACTAGTGTTCTCACTATTAGACTAAATGCCTTAAGAATTAAATGATGTAATAGTTTTTGGAGACCTTTAATCAATAAAGATTTTATTGCTTATTTTCATATATCAAATGTTGTCTTTTTTATGTTCATTTATGTTGAATATATGATAAGCAAACAAAAGTCTAATACTAGCAGTCTAAACCTCTAAGATTGTGCATATGACGTATAAATTATGCGAAAAACATAAATCTCAAAGGTAATACTCTAAATGATCAGATCTACAATCGAGGGAATAGAGTTGGTTGCTTTATTCATGTTAAAATTGCTATGTTGTCCACATTCCTAACGAAAGATGACTTACCTTGGTTATCAAAGTTGGACTTTGCAAGTAAAAACATTGATACATTGTCAAAGATGACAATGTATTGGATCGGGATAAAAGTTGAATTGATTTAATTAATAATTCTATTTGTTTAACACAATTCATTTTAGACAATCATATATGTCATATCTTAATCCTAAAATGAATTAATAGGCCCATATTTTTGACTTATGTCTATTGATGTAACAAAGGATGACATCCTAAACTAGATGATGGTATACATACCGACACATTGAAGACATGACTCTTAATTAACGTAGACTCATTATTCATAGATATGGAATCTTAGCTCTTTTGTAGAGTTAATGATATTCTCTTATAGGCATTATCCTGTAATTGAAAACTAGAGTGCTCAACCATATAGATATATAGGTGTAACCAAATGGTATACTATTTATGAATAGTAAGTATTGCAATGGTGAGATAATGAAACATAAGATAAAAATAATCGAAAGGTAAAACAGAATTTATCCTTAAGCCGATTATAAATATTCTATGGGATGTTATTATTATGATATGTCATGTACTATAAACTTATTGGAGTTTCGTAATTTTATATAGTTTGAGAGTGCAACTCTATATGTTCAGTGGAATAGCTTAAGAGTTGATAATTATAAAATGAATGTGTCAAGGATGTATTATTTTATAATTATAGGAGCTTGATCTATGTATGTCTATCAAGTCCTCTCTAGTAGCTCACAATATTTCTTGTAGCTATATGTCGTATTTTTTCTACATATTGGTTACCTATGTTAATTCTTAGATTAGTTTAAATTCAACTGATTGGATTTAATAATTTATGTTAGTTTATTGGTTGAATTAATTTTATGAATTACTTCAACATAGACATGTTGAACTATTTGAATATATATTATTTGATATGAAATTATCTGCATATGTATGTTTTAATTAGATAACTTTTCTATTAGATTATTTGAATTAAAACTGAGACTCTATTTAAGATTTTTATGTAGAATAAGATATAAAAACTTCTAGAACTGGGTAGACCAGCAAGTTGGTGCCTTTGTCCAGCCAACTAGTATAGTGTTAACTTAGTTACAAAAACAATAAAACAGGTAGGCCAGTGGTTAGGACTAATAGACCAGTTGACGAAAATCCTGTTGTGCATTTTGCACATGTTTTGACGTGGATTTTGACCTAGTTTCAAATTTAGAAACCTTATCTAAGTAGAATTGACTCCCTACTAGCCACTATAAATAGGATACTTGTTTGTATTGTTATTTAGATCACTAGAGAAATCTAGAGAGAGTATATTAGAGGGAGAAACTCTGAAACTCTCATAGAGTTATTGTTCAACATCTCCAACCTTAGCTCTTGATTTTCTCGCGCAGTTGGAATGAGAGGTTACCAAGAGGAGAATTGAATGGCGTGTGCCTACTTGCATTCTGATTGTTGAAATAAGAATAGCAAAGAAGTCAAGCTTATTGAAGTTCTTCTAGATGCAATTTTCAGTAGCAGTTTTGTCGAAGTTTTTTCTTATCAGAAGTGCTGTTCTAATTCTAAGAAGTACGTAAGATCTTAATTAATTTATATACATAGTATGTCTAACTTATTTCTTAGAAAAGTACTTTGATTTAAAATTTTAAGATTCTACTGTGTTTGCGTTTTTCCAACAATTGATATCAGAGCTGAGGTTTTTCTTTGTTTATACAGGTTTGTGATCATGGGTTTATGATCATGCTAAGTATATAAATTATGTGATCTTAATCTCTCTAAGGCTTGAATTATATTTTTTTTAGAGAATTGACACTCTAAGGTTTCTAAATAATTATATGTTGTCATGAGATTATATGGTGAATGTCTATTAATTAATTGTTGTTGATTAAATTTTTGTTTTAATTATTTTAATTAATTAATTTTTTGCTCATTATGGTTCCTTAGAGGTTAGAATGTATATATAAGTTTTAACATAATTTGATGGCAGTCTTTTATCACCGTCTAGGGTTTGTTATTTTGTGTTATAGAAATTTGTAAGCTAGAAACGATATAGGTTTTGTTTGTAAATTTTCTATTAAAATATTGAAAACAGATTTTGAAGATAGAAATGATTGTAGTTCTATGTATTTTTTATGTGTTTATAAATTTTTTAAGTTTTTGAACTGATAAAAAATAAATTAAAACAACATAAAAAATTGTTTTTGTAAAAGAATGAAAAAAGCTGATTCACCACCAGGCTAGTAGGTTGGTTACTCTATATTGGCCATCCAGACACTGACAGAGCCAAGGGTTTTTTATGAAACCGACAGGTCAATCTCGTCCAGAATCGTTTTTAAAAATCAGTGCTTTTTTGGTGTAGGTTTTTGTTTTTATTTTTGAGGCAATTCTAAGAAACATGGAATTTTATGATAATAAAAAAAATAAATTTTTTTCGATCTATGTAAGAATGAAATTGAAGACAGACACCGCATGAAGAAGGATACAACGGGAAGATATAAGATGAAGAATCGATATATGTTTCGATTGATCTTTTTGTAATCTTTATTTTCTTTTCTCTAGAATAGGACTATAGTATTGCGGATAGTTATTATAGTGCTTGTAGCTTTGCTTATTGCGTTGCCTATTTGCTTTATAATATGTTTTGCTATATATACTGATAGCATGTCATATAGAATTCGGAGTGCCGCTTATTAAAATAGTTCATGAATGTTAACATAAAACCTTGATTTCTAAAATATTGAATAAGGGAGGTTTTTTTGAATAGAGAACCTAAGGCCTCCATTATTGGTCCATAGCTAACACAAGGTAGTTTCAACCCTTAGGAAGGGATGCATCATGTACCGGGTTAGATCTCCAAGAGGATAATTTACTTTAGTATGTTTTATTATTGTTCACCCCTAGGTGTCGATTATAAACTATGGATAAAATAGTTGAAACGATGGTTAAACATTCAAGATTAATTTTATTATTAACCTCCCCTAGGAGCTTTGTTAATAAAGTTAATGGTCAAAGAATGTGATTATTAGTATATGCTAGATCAAATGAGTCTTGGATGCTATATACTAATCAGAGAGGAACCATGTTTCTAATTAAATTTGGCAAGTCTCCCCTAGGTCGCTCGTTGAATTTGAGTTAGGAATTATCATTGTAGGGTTGTTAATTTTTCAAGGTTTTAACATATAAACACTTTGTGTGCTTACTTATTTGTGTTATCCTACTAAATTGTTGCTTAATGTTTGCTTTTGTTTGACATATGAATCTTTATTATAGATCAAAATATCTAAAAACACTTTATCTTCAATACTTGATAAAAACACTTTAATTGGTGAGAACTATTATAAATGGAAATAGAACCTGAATATCATCCTACCCTTTAAGAAACTAAAATTTATGCTAACGATATTGTCTCCTCCTGTGCCTATTGGCAAATCCATTGATGAACAAATCTAAGCATATGATCACTAGAAGGATGTTGGTGATCACACCCGCTTCTATAATATGGCTAGCATGAATAACGTGCTACTTACTAAACTTGAAGATCATAAGACTACTCGTCAGATCGTGGATAATCTTGAGGACATGTTTGGAGGCCAAGCCTTGACAAAGCCACAAGGGGCTCTTTAGAAACTTCTCAACTACAAGCAAAGAATAGGGATGCCTATGAAAAGGCATATGATATTGGTCATGAGTTATCTTGCTAAGGGTCAAACTCATGGAGCTGACATTAATGCTCTTCCTTGAGACTCTTTCTAAAGAGTTCATCCTGCTTAGAGCTTCGTATAATTTGAGAGCAATAAACAGGATGTGACTTTGATTGAGTTGATGAAGCAGTTATAGGAGTTTGACAACTTGATCAGGGAAGCTTCAGTTAGTGGCGAGGCAAACTTGGTGATTGCATTTGGTTCCAATTCTAATTTAGGGAATGGAAAAAAGCAAAAGGCCAAGAACGAGAAGTCTTTTATTCGGCAAAAGGCAAGGATAAGAAGAAAAAGAAACGGAACATGAAGAAGTTACAATGCTTTTTCTACAGGAAGGTTGGGCACATAAAGAAGAATTGCTAGGACTTCCAATCTAAATGAGGTAAGTGTGAACTTCTGATTGTTGAAACTTGTTTAGTTGAAGAATCAAATGACACTTAAATCATAGATTCTAAAGTAACTAATCAAGTTTGTGTTTCTCTATAGGGGTTTAAGGAAATAAGAAGTCTGCTACATGAGCACTTCATGTTAAGGATGAGCAATTGATCCTTAGTGTTAACTGAAGTAGTGGAAGATGTTCATCATTATATTGATAGTTATAGGAGTTTAGTTTTGAGAGATTGCGTTTATGTTTCTAAACTTAAAAGGAATTTAATCTCTGTCGCCTATTTATTTAAAAATTCTTATTCAGTTTTCTTTTAATAATAAAAGTTGTGATTCCTAAAACAAGTCTTTTATCTGTGGTAGATGGATGCAAAACAACCTAAGATGGACTCATTGCTGAACACTAAAATAAATGATAACTCTAAAAGACTTAAGACTTAAGACTTCTTACTCTAATAAGACTTATCTTTGGCACTTGCAATTAGGTCATATTGACCTGAATAGAATTTAAAGGTTGATAAGGGATGAACCCTTAAGTCATTTAAAATTGGAATCTATACCACAATGTGAATCATGTTTGGAAGGCAAAATGGCCAAAAAAATCATTTGGATCTAAGGGAAATCAAGCGGAAGGGGTTCTAGAACTTATGCATAGTGATGTCTATGGTCCCATGAACATCAAGGCATAAGGAGGGTATGAGTATTTTGTCACTTTTATTGATGATTACTGGAGATATGGGTATATCTACCTAATGCATCATAAGAGCAAACTTTTGACAAGTTCAAAGAGTTTCAAGCTGAAGCAGAGAAGTAATTAGGTAAACCCATAAATACACTTCATCCAATGAGGTAGAGAGTACCTTTCCAATGAATTCTTAGGACACTTAGTAAAGAATGAGATTTTATCCCAATTGACTATGCCAGACACTCCATAGCAAATTGGTATAGTTGAGAGAAGGAATAGGACATTGTTGGATATGGTTAGGTCCATGATGAGTTATTCGACATTACCCTTATCTTTTTAGAGATATACACTACAAACAACATGTTATCTTTTAAACAATTTGCCTTCAAAATCGATTCCTAAAACTCCTCACGAGTTGTGGATGAGAAGGAGGACATCCTTAAATCATTTTTTTTATATGGGGATGTCATGTTCATGTCGTGGACAAGGAAAAGAATAAGTTTGAAGCACATTTGGAAGTATGTATGTTTGTAGGGCATCTAAAAAGGACAAAAAGTAACCCAAAAGAAAACAAAGTCATGGTATTAATTAATTCAAATTTCCTTGAGGAAAATTACATGAATGACTTTAAGCCTCGTAGTAGAATGGTACTCGATGAGTTGGCAAGTGATTCAATCACTCTAGGGTTTCCAATTGAAACCAATCCAATCAACCTAGAAAAACTGGTCGAACAACAACATAGAAAGCTTTGGCGTAGTGGGAAGCCAAAAGGTATGTGATCAACAATGAAGCTTACTGGGTTGAACCAATTGAATATGATAGGGATCCTTATACTTTCAAAGAGGCTATAGAGAATGTTGATTCAAAGCTTTGGATAGAAGCTATGAACACTAAGACAAAATGTGTGAAGACTAATCAAGTCTGGGAGCTTATGGACCTTCTCAAAGGGGTAAAACCCATAGGGTGTAAGTGGGTCTAGAAGAGAAAAAGAGGTACAAATGGGAACAAAAAAAGGGATATACACAAAAGAAAGGAATCGATTATGAAGACACTTTTTCACCTGTAGCCATGCTTAAGTCCATCCGCATTCTTTTGTCCAATACTGCCCCTCTCGATTATGAGATTTAGCAAATGGATGTCAAGACAACTTTCTTGAATGGCTATCTTGATGATATCATATATATAGTATAGCCAGACGGGTCTGCTAAAGTCAATTTATGGACTTAAGCAAGTTTCCCATTCTCGAAACATAAGATTTGATCAAATGACCAAGACTTTTGGGTGCAAACAAAACATGGATGAACTATGTATTTATAAACACATCAAGGATAGGAAGATGGTTTTTTTACTACTCTATATAGATGACATTCTACTTACTGGCACTGACATTGGGGCATTGTCGTCATTCAAATTATGGTTGACTAAGCAATTTGTCGTGAAGGACTTGGGTAAAGTTAATTATGTTCTAGGTATCCAAATCTTTTGAGATAAGAAGAAAAAAATGATAGCTTTATCCTAAACTACCTACATAGACAAGATTCTCGAGAAGTAGACATTGCAGAATTCTAAAAATGGTAGACAACTATTTGGAATTACTTTCTCTAAGAAAGATTTTTCAAAGTCTGATGAAGAAAGAGAATATACGAAGAAGGTGCCTTATGCTTCGGTAGTAGCTACTTCATGTATACCATGCTTTGCACATAACCTAACATATGTCATGCAATCAAAATAATGAGTCGATTTCAGTCAGATCTATGACCAACCTAAAAGGTATTGGGTTACAGTCAAGCATATTTTCAAGTACTTGAGAAGGATGAGGTAATATTATGAATTTTCTATCCTATGTGGATACGAGAAGATTGACTTTAGGTTCTATGCTTACTTTGTGAGGAGGCACCATTTTTAGAGAAGTTTCAAGCAAGATTGCACTTTAGATTTAATAATGGAGGTTGAGTATGTGGTAGCTAGTAAAGCTTCGAAAGAAGCTATGTCACTTTACAAGTTCCTTGGAGATTTTAAGGTAATTCTTAGCATGGGTAAACTGATAACACTATACTATGATAACACTACAGCGATAACTAATGCTAAAGAACCAAGATTTCGCAAGAAGAGTAAACATATACAGCAAAAGTATCATGTGATAAAGGACTTTATAGAGAATAGACATGTTGCAATATGCAAGATCGTATCTGAGAACAATATAGCTCATCCTTTAATGAAAACACTACTAAGGAGGGCTTTTGATAAGCATGTAGAGGCTATGGTTATGAGTAACATGTCACAATTATTCACTTAGTGTAAGAAATAGATTGTTAGATTAGGTACTCTAAGAATTAAATGATGTAATAGTTTTTGAAGATATTTAATCAATGAAGAGTTTATTATTTATTTTCATATATCAAATGTTGTCCTTTTTATGTTCATTTATATTGAATACATGATAAGTAAAGAAAAGTCTGAGACTGTCAGTCGAAGCTTTTAAGATCATGCATATAATAGACAGACTATGCATAAGACATGAATCTTAAAGGTGATGGTCAAAATGATAAGATCTGCAATTGATGGAATAAAGTTGGCCGCCTTATTCATGTTAATATTGTTACGTTGTCTACATCCCTAATAGAAGATGACTTGTCTTAGTCATCAGAGTTAGACTTCATGAGTAGAAATATTAGTATATTGTCATAGGTGATGATATATTAAATCAAGACAAAAGTTGAATTCATTTGATTAATAATTCATTAACATAAACTCTCCCCAAGGGTGAAATTGCAATCATTGATTCACTAAGCCCCTTTGTTTCTAACCCTAAAGGATTTACAAATGAACTGGAAATAAGTGAGTATGTGGCACAAGTCTTAAATAATACATAAGCTAAAGATTAGGAAACAAGAATCGTACCCTCAACGATGTCGTTGCTAGCTTGAGCTCTTGAACTTCCTACTTCCATGGTATGGACTTGGCCTTGAGCTTTTCCTTTCCCTTTATTTGTGTTATTGGGTCTTGGGTTTGCTGGTAGGAACTGCTATTGCTGTGGCGACTGCACACTACTTGAACTCTATGGCCTATGATGCAGAATGTTTTGTTAGAAGTTTTGAGGATAGAAACTCACCAGGAAAGGCATCTATTAAGAAGTGAACTATGGAACTGAGGCTACAAAACTGCTGACATGGAGGCTATTGGGATCTACCTTCTCTATGTTGTGGCACCTGTTGAGGGTTCCTAAATGGACAATTCCTTTTAATGTGATTGGGTTGCTTGCAATGGTGACAATGGAAGTTGTAAGGATTGGTCCGACTGCTACTGGAGGAATTGCTACTGTCGTTGTTGGTGCTGCCACTATTCTGACCCTTGACTGCTGCTATGGCTGTTGGATGTTTTTGATTGTTAGAAAACAAGTACACAATGAAATTTTAAAAATTTTCTTAAGAAAGCCTTTTTCCATAAAACGAGGTAGACATACTTTATATGATAAATTAATTAAATATCTTTGTACATCTAGTACACCAAAAACTGCACTTCTAACTGAACATAATGCTCAAAACATCTACGTGAGAATCGATTTTTAGAGTTTCTTTCTCTAGAAATCTCTCTCTAAATTTCTCTAGTATTCTAAATGACTGTAAGAACATGTTTTTTATACACAGTGGTTGGTAGGGCACTTATCTTTATCAGATTGGGCTTCAAATTTAGATCTAGGATCAAATCTTGGAACAAAAACATGTAAAACGTGTTTTGTTAATCTGGCAAGGGTGGTCAACTAGCCTTAGTGAAGAGTGGTCAACCGCCTAGTTGTGGTTGACCTGGTGTTGGCCTTTCCAAGCTTCAGACAAGCTACCCAATCCACCCATCCAGCAGTTTTGACCTGATTGGATAATTACCCATTCTATTTGATCAAAAACCTTTCATAGAGCCCTAATTTTAAATCAAATTACCCAACACAGAAGTTATTTGATTAAAATAGTCAGAAACATATAATTCTATACAAAATAAAATATATTCAAATAATTCAACATGTTTATCTTGAATTAATTCAATCAATAAAATAACATGCATCATTAAAATCCAATCAACTGAATTTTAGCCAAACTAAGGACTAACAAAAGTTACCAATTTGTGGGAAAAATACACCATATCATTATAGGATAATATGTGAGCTAAAAAAGGGGACCCGATATATATATATATATATGTATATAGATCAATCTCCTATAAGTATAAAATGACATGTCGTCGACTTACATTTTATAATTATCAATTTTAAAGCTATTCCATTAATAGCTTAGAGCTGCACTCTTAAACTATATATAAATTACGAAACTCCAATACGTTAATTGTCGATGCGATATTATAATGTGACACATTCTTATAGGCTATCCATAATCAGCTTATGCATAAATGCTATTTTACCTTTCCGATTATGTTTATCTTATGTTTTATTATCTCACTATTAGAGTAGTTATTATTCATAACCAATATAATAGCATACCATTTGATCACACAAATATATCCCAATGGTTGAGCGCCTAGGTCTTTCAATTTCAAGATAATGCCTATAAGAGTATAACATTAACTCCAGAAAGCAAAAAAGCTAAAGATTCTATATCAGTGAATAACAAGTCTACGTTAATCAAAAGTCATGTCTCTAACATCTCGGTTTACGTTCCTTCATTTAATTCAGGATGCCCCTCTTTGGTACATCAAAAGACACAAGTCAAGAAATGGACCCACTAATTTATTTTAGGATTAAAACATAACACATATGATCTAAAGTGAATGGATTTCTTCAAACGTAATTTTTTTAACTAAATCAATTCAACTTTAGTCCGATCCAATATATCATCACCAATAACAATATACTAACATCTTTACTCACTCTAATAACCAAGACAAGTCATTTTCAGTTAGAGATGTAGATAACATAACAATCTTAACATAAATAAGCTGATCAACTTTATTCCCTTAATTGTGGGTCTTTTACATTTAGACTATCACTTTAAGATTTATGATTTTGTGCTTAATCTATCCATTGTATACATGATCTTAAAGGTTTGGATGATAGTCTCAAACTTCTTATTACTTATCACATATTCAACATAAATGAATATAAAGGGGATATAATATGATGTATAAAGTAAATAATAAACTCTTTATTGACTAAATGTCTCAAAAATAATTTCATCATTCAATCCTTAAGGCACCAAGTCTAATAGGCACTCCTTCAAGAGTTTCATTCCAGTCCACTGGCAGTCCTCGTCCAACTCTTATAATTGTTAGTGTTGTCTCTCTTAGTTGACACTGTTGATGACATCAGGTCACCATAACTCTGAATCCTTAAAGCAACTAACTGACACTAAATAGAACCATCAAGTCCCTCCTAGAATTTAATGCATCTATCCTCTTATTTAGGCCTAATTGTTGACCAAACAAACCTCGCCAGCTCAATGAACTTTTCTCCACATACCCTGACCGTCATCTTGCCCTAACTAATAAAACTCTACAATCTTTAAAACTTTATAACCTCGGAGAAAATACCACTCATAGAACAACTGCTCAAATCTTGCCCAATCAATGTTTCAATTGTCAATGCGCTTGGGTTGCTTCCACCAGGCATTGGCTCCTTGCTCTAACTTGTACGTAACTTAACTCGGAGTTCCGCAGGCACACCAAGGGTGTCCAAGTGCTTCACCATGGAACCAAACCAATATTTTGTCACTTGTGGAATTTCTACACTCATCAAAGTTTGGTATTGCTACACGCCAGAACTCCCGAAAATACTATTGTCAATGACTAGCTACAAGATCTTCCCTCTATGCTCTCGCTGCCATGTCATGGAAAGTAGTGGACATGGCATTCATCATGCCCTTGTTATGAAAAGGGTGGGTGCTAGCAGGACAACACTTAGGTGCCATTCTCTCGTTCTAAAAAGAAAACTACACTTTTAGCATTTTTCTAATGTTCTACTTTATGTAATGCATAATTCCTAAGGTTTCAAACTCTAGGGCTCTAAGACCAAGACTTATCACACCCCCAAATCGAAGTGGTGAAGTGGCAATTGATTCAAAAGAATTGATTAAGATTTAACTTAAACTCCAATAATCAATACTTTATTTCCTCGAACATTTCATAAAATCTTGAATAAAGCTAACAAATTAATATAAATAATATAACTTGAAATAATATAAACAATAGGAATTTTTGAAATAAGATCAATAAATAAAAAAATAAGGTTTCTACCAAATACCACTTGGGTACCATTAGACAATATAGTAGTGTATACATAATTCAAACAAAAAGTAAATAGCATCCTAATCACTATCTAACAAAATAAATCACAAAAAATCAATTATACTCATGGACTCTATTTGCAAGCCAACATCAATCTACTCTATTGCATACTTGAACCCTTTGGGGAGGAATTAAAATAAAACACAGGTAGAAAACTATGAACGAAAGGCTCAGTAGAATTCCAAGTTTATAATAGTATTTAATAATGGAAGAGGAATGATGTGAATAAATCAAATGAAAAAAATAAACAATATGGAATCATTTATACAAAGAGGATGTTACAAAACGTTTCATATGATTTATTGCAAAAAAATAAATTATAGCCTAGTTACTGCAAGGTCTTGAATAAACACTACCGAAGTGGCCCAATCAAGGTTTTAGGACCTACCCCATAGGTTGTCCTCTACATCACCTGAACTCTGTGACACCATGCGATTAAAAGCACAACCAACTAGAAAATCTTATACTAGTTGACATTTGAAAACTTTTCAAACATATTATCTCACTTGAGTGTACTTGTAACGAGATATTGATTATTTTCTCAAAATCACTTTCTCTTTGGAAACATATTTTGAAAACATATGAAAATACTCTTAAAATATTTTAAGAGCATAACTTAAGACCAAAATACTTAATTATTGCGGCTAAAAAGGAAGGGCATAAAATCCTATCTCGAATCCTAACAATGGAATACATTAGCTCCTCACGAACAACAGCTAACCTTATAAATAATCCTCAATTATCAACACACATCTACTAAACTCAAATTACATATAACTAGCATGTCACAAATGGTTCCTTAGTGTGCCATTATTCATTCTAAATTCCGCATTTATTCACGTAATAATAAATCACTCTTTAGAGTGCATTATTAATCATTTTTGGTTAGTATAAGAAGTAAAATTGCTTATAAAACGAAATTGTAAGCAAAAGGGCCGGGTGGCTGAAACAACAGCTTCTAGAGCAAGTCGGCCGACCATGGTACCCTCAGTTGATCGTGATGTTGTGCATCCCTTCAATTAATTGCATTACATACACATTAGTCGACAGCAGGCGTCAACACCAATGCTTTATTTCAAGCATCTGAACTGAAATCGAGTTCAAACACTTCCAAATCAATTTTAATGCACTTTAGACACATGCTAAAGGTTCAAAACTACTTTATAAGCCTTATAAAACCATGTTTTACAGAAATGCAACTTTTTTCAACATTTTATCATCAAATTTGCTAATAACTCCGAAAATAAGAAAAATATTGTAAAAATAATGTTGGGTGCGTATTTGCTTGAATAGAAATTAAAATCTTGTTCATAATCACTCTACTATCTCAAATAGAACACAGTTTTATGCTTATTCAATATCAGATCATCACATGCAAACACACATTCACCACAAATCCTTCAAAATAAAAGTTGTTTATATAAATAAAATAAACACCTCGACTTAAGAACACAAATTTTAAACAATTTATTCAACAATAAAACTTGAAATTGAAAGTTTAAATCCTTCACAATGCTTTTAACCTCGGATCAATTGAAAATGATGGTCTAAAATTAGTGTTTCTGCCCCTAACTAAGCTTGGGAAGGGTTGGTTCTTCCTCTAGTCTAATAAAACAGGAAGAGAGAAAGAAAGAGAAAGAAAGTAGCATGAAAGAGAGGGAGAAAGAGAGAGAGAACTGAAAATCTAATTGATCTTGGCTGTCTAAATTTCTGAGTGAAAGGACGATTTTTATCTCGGTTTTCTGATGATGTTTGGAGATAATACGATGGGCAGCAAATGATTTTAGTTTGGCTGATCAGTTTTTCACGTGAAAACTGATTTGAGTAATTTGGGTTCAGTTTGGGATTTTAACAAAAGTTGGGCTTCCGAAATAAATTTTGAAAACAATGGGAAAGGTATAATTAATATGAAGTGATAAAATGATAGAATAGATGACTAGAAAATTAATTTTATATAATTAATAATTGTTGAGAATAAAATAAATAAAATAAAATAAGTTGAGAAAACGAAGATCTTAAAAGTGATCAGTTGATAGTCAAATTTTAATTTGATACACTAACTACCATTTTACACTAATTTTAATTAATTAAATTTGGAACATTAAAAGGAATCACCGCAAGATCTGTTGGTGATGACCTAGGAATATAACACTTTACTGTAAGCTATAGTAGGGACACAGATTGCATTGTTGGCATTATCTACTCATTTTGACATCTTCATTCTTATTATTCTACATTATTATTATTATCTATTTATCTGTGTATTCTTTTTGAAAAAGGTTATTTTAGAACTATATGATTTCTTCAAGATTTGAACAATTTGAAATTTAAAACAGTGGTGTTTTAAAAAAAGAAGATATTAGTGAGCCCTTCGCTAATGTTTTATTGTTTTAAAATATCTTCCCTACCAAATATTAAGCGACTGAATGATGAGTTAGCATATCGAGGTTTAAGGGTTTTCAAGATATCAAGTGGCTCAAAATTGCAATTGAAAATGGCATAAGTTTTGAGTTTATGTTATTTTAGTAATTTTGCATCTGCTATGACTAAACTGAATGACTTGTCTCGACATGGTGTTTGATATTTGCATTTGTTTTTAGAGAAAAACTATACTTAGAATGTTTTAAAAATTTATGGACTTTTAAGCCCTTGCAAGGGAGAAATTTTTATTCACAAGACGGTATCTTTGTTAATAATTTTTCCAAAGTAATTTCTTAGATGTTCCGGATTTGAGTTATTTAAATTCGGAGTTTATTTTTTGTTAATTTTTAGTCAGTCGCAACCCTATTTTCAGGTCGTGACATGATTTGTCGATCCAGATGTTTCGTTGGAGAACGCGCCAACTCCCAAAGGCTTAGGACATACCTACACTTGAATTTCCCTAATTAAACAGAGTCAAGGTTACCTCAAGCGCTGTTGTATACATCGGTTGTGTAGGGGATACATGTGGATGCAATAACTTATGGTAAAACCTAGAATAAGGTAATGTAACATATTAAATGTGTCCAGCCTGGTGGGACCTCTGCTACACGTGTTTTGTAGTGCCGTATTACAAAGAATGGCGTGGAACAAACCATACTATTAATGTTTGCATTCTGTCATCAAACAAAAAAAAAAAAAAGTGCAAGTTGCAACTCCAGTTGTTGATTTTTGGACTACGGAAACAAATTAATGCAAGCTAGACACTTTCAATACTTGAATAATTATCTAAATTTTCCAATTTTTATATATTGTCCCATCTCTTTCTGTTCTCTTCAACATATCGCTTACAAACGGTGCCTTATAGTTTCAAAAAAAAAAAAAAAAAAGCAGTGCCTTATAATCAAAATGGCTATATCAGAAACTCCTTCAAAAATGTTCTTTATTTTCTCTCTCTCTTTCCTCTCTTATATATCCCTATGTAGCTCCAACTGTTCATTTCCAGTCGAAGATAATGGTGCTGGAGTTAGGGGCATGTTTGTTTTCGGAAGCTCTCTTGTGGATAATGGCAACAACAACTTCTTCGAGAACAATGCAAAAGCAGATTATTTGCCGTATGGAATAGACTTCCCAAACGGTCCTTCTGGGAGATTCACAAATGGAAAGAACTTGGTTGACCTTCTTGGTGAACATCTGAAACTGCCAAGCTTTATTCCTCCCTTCAAAGACCCCTCAACCAAGGGAAAGCAAATTGTTCATGGTGTAAATCATGCATCTGGTTCTTCTGGTATATTGGATGATACGGGCTTAGTCGCGGTAAGCTCTGCATCTTAATTTATCGTCACATGACTATGTTTGGTTCATAAATTTGAACAGAAAATTTGAGAAAACTGTTTGTCCTGATTATCATTTTTTCATCTATGGAAAAAAATACCAAAATTTAAAATATTTGCTCTAGGATATCTTTATCTCTTGAGAATATTTTTGAGTCTAAAGTTTTATATTTCTGCCATGTTATTACGTTTTGATCTATGGTATGATTCAACAATATGATTTTTTTTGGGTGGAAGATTCAACATGCCTTTAAATTGTGTGAAATACTACATATCCCTTGCCCCATAATCTCTTAAGAAGTACTTCACGTTAATTGCGAAATAACATGGATAAAAAGGGTCATTTAAAAAGCCAAATCTATTGTACTTTGTTCCCATTCTTTTTCATTGATTGCTACATAACAAAAGAACTACCTATTATATATATGCTAATTAGTTGAGTAATCGAGCACAAACGTTCATAAATTAATTAAAAAAAGAAAGAAAATATACTTAAAGTTTTCTTTTGCGCTGTAGTTCAAAATTTAACAAATTTATTTTTAATGGACCAAACCCATCTACAAGTTGTAGATAGACCACTAAACAAACATTAAAATAAATGAAAATGCCCGTGTGAGGCAACTAGCATGCATAATAATGCACCAATTATTTGTTTCACAAGAAGCCTTACATGTTGTAGAAAGGCATAACGGTGCAACAAAAACCCCAAATTCATTGAAAAATAAAATAAAATAAAATCAATAATTGTGGAATGTACGTGCATACACACACACACGCACACGCCCCATAAGCAAGTGATTTTCCGCGGAAGAACCGTACGTCTGCCGCTATGCCACTGATTTCTATACGGAATTTATACTGTCCTAAAATAATATATCAAGTAAAAAGCAAAAATAACGCTACAAGAATTTTGACCTTAAGCTACCATAGATCTGGTAGCAAATATCCCCTTTTTTATTTTTTAGCAGCCAAAGGTTTTCAGTACCATAGAATTATGGTAGTTGAAAGTTTTTTGCTATCAAAATTCGTTTGGCAGCTAAATATTCCACTACCAAAGTTAGTAGAGAAAACTCAAAAATTTAGTCTCTTTAAGTGGACTAGACATCATTACAAAAAATTAGACTTATGTTGTGACTAATATACACTTAGTTACAAACTTTAGTTTAATTTTTATTATGACTAAAACTTTTAGCAATAGGGTTTTTAGTCACGAAATATTTCCGTGACTAAAACCCTATGACTAAAAGTTAGAGACAACAAAAATTAAAGAAACGTTTATGACTAATTGCACATTAGACACAATATTATGTTGTGATTAAAAGTTTTACTAAAAATTGTTGTGACTAAAAGTCTAGTTTTTTATAGTGCATGCCGTTTCACTATCAAACTTTGGTAACTAAAATATTTTAATACCAAAAAAAGCATATCAACTACGACAGCTTTAGTAGCAAAATGTTTTTGCTACCACAGATTTAGTAGCAAAATATTTTTAGCATCAAATATGTGGAGTTGAATACCTTTTGGTAACCAAGACTTAAGAATCTGCCACCAGAAATTTAATAACAGAATGTTGTTGCTACCAAAATATTTGGTAGTGGTATGTTTTTAGTAGATACTTAGCTGGAGCTCCAAAGGGTCATGAAACTACAGAAGATTAAGATAAATTGTTCATAACCTGATAGAGTGAAAAAACAACGTTCTATACACACTGACCCCTTAGCAATACCATAAACGATAATAAAAAAAAAAAACACTATGACGAGTAAGGTGCATGAAAATTAATAACATAGTGATATAATTATTTAACTTAACTAAAACTCTCATGGAAAAAACGACATGCACTAATCACACCGAATAAAAGAAGGATCTACTGATATTAAATTAATTACAATGATTTGAATTACAAGAATGCCTATAAACTACACCAAGCAGGAACATACGATATGTCCTTCTTTGACTCACTTTCAGACTCCTCATCCTACTCTAGTTCTTCGGTACCCGTCTCCCGTCCAACTAACATACTCTGTGCAACAATTGTCCTTCAGCTCCTCCTTGGACCTACTTAAGATTGACAAAGCACAGCAGCAACAAGATTGAGACAAAGTTTCGAAGCCTAATGATCACTAAGGGATCATTTTGGTTATTCTCTCATGCTAAAGCTCTAAAAATGAAGTGACGAATGTGACCTTTTTAAATAAACAAAGACCTAGGTATGTGACATGTCTAAATACATCCGTTTAACCTGGGTCATATCTTAGCATATCAGACTTGAAATTTGAATTTTAGTTGCTGAAAATGTCTCTTGCACGATTTTCGTGGGTTGGGGCGATAATTGCCTGAAAGCACTAAGTTCAAAAACATTTAAACTACAAAGATTATCTGAAATTAGCGCACGAACTTGAACTTTGAATCAAGAAGGAAATTAGCATGTGAAATCCCTACAAAAACTTTTAGAAAACTTATCAGACAAGTTGAATTAATTTCAAATGTCTACCCTCAAATATGTATAAAATTAATTCAATAAAAATTCGAATTAAATAGATTTGAAAATCTTGTGCACAAATTCAAATTCAAAGTTAAGCACTCAACCTCCGGTAGCCAAATTGGGATTACACATAAATTTAAATGCCCTACACATTATCCGAACATCACACAAAATACAGGGCTGACTTAGCCACCAAGCAACACTAACTGGATCGACAAAATTTAACATTTAAACAAAAATCCAAAATTAATCATGCCAAAACTTGCAACAAAAGGTCAAAATAATTTGACAGAATTTGAGAACAAGAAGTCCACAAACACATACGGGTTAAAACCCTAACAGATAACTTATCTTAAACTTGGTTATATTCATGGATTGAAAAATTATCAATTTCACCAATATTTTTTAGGAAATTTCCATGTTTTGAAAGTATCAACATGGAAACATGGGTGTTATATCTTTTCCACATAATATCTAAAAATTTTTGTGGAACCATTTGTAAGTATCTATATTTTGATAGAAATATCTATTTCTATCAAAACTAAAGTGCTAAACAACAAAATATCAAAGAAATTTTACAAAAAAATATGTAAAAATATGGACAAAATATACGTGCTTGATAATTATTTTTCAATTTACTATTTAATGTTATAAAATTCATGTCATTTTATTTATTTTTTAAGTGTAGTCTTTCATGAAACTGTTTAAATCAAGAATTATATAAGAAAACTATTAAATTACATTTTTCATATCAATATTGTTTAAATCAAGAAGATATTCTAAATACCTTGAACCTCCTAAAAATTATATTTTAATATTATTTTTCTAATATTTGGTATGAAACTATAGATTAATAGTAAAGTGCTTGTAGACTTTTAACTATTTCACTTAATTTAGAAGTGCATACTTATCATTTGTTGTATTATTATTATTTTTTAAAAAATGCTTTAAGATGAATTTTTATATTTTGCATCAATTTCTACAAATATCGATATTTCTATCAATATTTTCATAAAATTTATGTATCAATATTATAGATATTAATATTTTCAATTTTGATTATATTAAAATGCTTATTAGGGACTTCCAAACTTCCTTATTGATGCAATATATATATATATATATATATATATATATATATATATATATGTATTACTGGTAACGATCAATGATCATTAGGTATGGTGATAAGGCTTTTTGTTCTTCTCAATATCTCCGAAGTTAAGTTGATACACCATCTTCTATCATTTTTTTTTGTTATAATTGTTATCATAATATATATGGTCATACAGGAAAGAAAAAATAAAGTATTTTTTCTAAACAATTTCGTCAACTCCCCATTGAAACCAGATCATATGTAGGGTCGATTCTAATATAGGCATATGTATGTACATTTGCATATTGTTTTATCATAAATAACTAGCTTCGACAGTATTAGATTGACTATTGAAGACAAGGTATTAATGGATTGCAGGGAAACGTGACCAGCTTGAGTCAGCAGATAAGGGACTTTGAGGAGGTGACATTACCGGATCTAGAATTTCAGCTGGATTGCAGTCGCACTAATCTACTTCCAAACTATTTGTTTGTGGTTGGGGTGGGTGGAAACGACATCGTCTTCAACTACTTCCTCAAAGGAACTTTTCTCAGGGTTGATCTTCCAACCTTCACCGCCTACCTCATCGCCATTCTATCACAGCATCTCCGAGTACGCTCGAAATTAGCCTTTTGCAAACTGATTCTCTCCATCAAATTAATTTAATAAAAATTAATTATCACCTCATATTTTCTTGAAACCCTAATTTCGCATTTGTGAATAATGATGAAGGTAAACCAAGGAGTTGACTTCTAAACCCGTGTCCAAAGAATATCTACTACTAGAAATTATCCCTAGCATATTTGGTGTACGTAACGTGCCACTCAATAAGGTAGGGGCTCAATCACAAGCCGTGTCAAAATATAAATATTATAAAGGCACCCTTTTTCAAATAATACTAGTAAAGAATTTTTTAATCATTTTGGAGTGATGGAGAGAAAAATCAAATTTAGAAGTGTGTAAATAATGCAAGCACAATATCATGATGCAGCGATACAATTAATTAAATCAAACCACACATTTGTTCATTTCTTTATTAACAAAAATCCAAT
Organism: Artocarpus hirsutus; assembly: GCA_946598075.1. NCBI lineage: Eukaryota > Viridiplantae > Streptophyta > Magnoliopsida > Rosales > Moraceae > Artocarpus > Artocarpus hirsutus. Next base: position 36,468 of record CAMOHE010048404.1, read on the forward strand.
GTGACCAAATATTATGTCCATTTATCCAGACGCTATATAGTTTTGGAGCCAGGAAATTTGTGTTAACAACAATCTATCCACTGGGAAATAGTCCAATGGTGGGAATGAACATGCCAAACTGCGCTTTTTGCGCAATGGCCCTAAACCAAGCAGCTGAGCTCTACAACAACAACTTGAAGTCACTGGTGGATGGCATAGAGCGGGAATTACCTGCTTCTCATCTGGTTATCATCCATACATACAACATCGTCATGGATATCCTCTCAAATTTTGCTTCTAAAGGTACAAACAGATATATACTTAATTAGATTATTATTATTATTATTATTATTTGCTACCATCTACAAAACTTTCCCCTTTTTTATGAAAATAAAAGCGTTATAGGAATAGAAGGTGGTGCATCAAAATAACTCTGGAGAATGTGGTGGAGCCACATATTGTTGAGTGGTGGACTTTTGAAATTTAATTCTTTACCTAAAATTTTTCAAAAAAAAAAATTATTTATATCCTTGTTTGAAATTTATCATTATGCCCCCATTTAAAAATCAAAACATGTAAATGTACTTATGTGCAATAAAATCTATTAGCGCCATTTAGCATAGTGCCCCCACTAACAAAAAAGTCTGGCTCTGCTACTGTTTGGAGGCAATGCATTTCACAGTAGCACATATATGGGTCCTTCATGAAGGAAATTGTGACACCCATTGCAACGGGACTAATTAACCCGAATTCAAAAACTTATCGAGTAGAACGGACAACTTCATTACTCCATCAAATGTTACGCCTCGGAGTACGGGAGGTGACGTGCCAGGTTAATTAAGTTAATTAAGTAAAAATTTAAATTAAAACACAAGTCTAAGAGTTTAATTAATTAAGAAATGAGTAATAATTTAAAATCATTTTTAAACAAACATTTATAATGATTAAACAAATAAGATATAACATAATGAAATAAAATAATAAAGAAAGAGGAGATACGTGTTGGGTCCCATCGACCCACAACTTATGCACACACATAGTATCAACAATATTTAAATTACAATCACAGTCCAAAATAGAGAGAGAAGTTAAAATAATACATGCCTTAATTAATTTATACAATAACCTACTTAGGGTCTTCTACTGCTTGCAAGTCCGATCTGCGGACCCTTCGTCAATCCTAAGCTGGATTCCACCTCGAGGGGGAAGGTTTAAAAATAAGTAAAAAGTGAGCGAAAGGCTCAGTAGGACTATACTTTTAAACAAGTAAATAATTTAAATATGAAATTTATCTTTCAAGTAAATAAATAAAAAACAAAGTTGAATAAATAAATTCATTTAAATAAATCTCATTAAAATAGTTCATCTATAAAGTACCTTTTTATCTTTTTTGGGTAAACCATAGTTATAACTACCGAAGTGGCCCAGTTGGGTCTTTTTTGGGCAAACTATAGTTATCACTACCAAAATGACCCAACTAGGTTTCGGGACCTGCCCCCAAGGTCGTATGCTGCACGACCTGATCTCTGATATGATATCATACCTATCTATATATTTCTATAGTTATTAAAATCTCTTTTTACTAAGTTTTTTCATTTACGTTCATTATATGGTTCATTATGAAAATCACTTTAGTCTACTGTTTGTGAAAACAACTAATAAAAATCTCTTTTTCAATCAATCATTGAAAACATTTTGATAAAATCCTTTTGAGACCAAAATCATTTAAAAACTTGGCTACCAATAAAAGGGGTAGAAGTCCTACTTCAATATCTGGTGTCACGACTCAGCACAGTAGTCCCGCTCTGCTATACGTTAGCTCTACGGAACCACGAATAACTTTAAATATATAAACTAAGTCTATCAATGTCTAGCTTAGGATATCCTATATTACCAAACTATCTCATGGTGTCCTAGTGTGCCACTTGTGTTCATTAAATCATATTGCAATATTAAAATCTCAATTGGGGTTCAAAATAGTAAAAATGGGTGAAAAATGACAAATTTTCAAGGTGCTCGGTCGGCCTGCCGGTCTCCTTAGTCCGGCTGCCAAACTGTGCAGTTTGGCCTACCGACCATCTAGGTCTAGTCGATCAAACTTTTTTAGGTTTGGCCTGCCGAAGATATGAGTCCGGCCTGCTGAACATGAAGTTTAGCCTGTCGAATTGAAAAAATTCTAGAATTTTTTAGAATCGGGTCTTGGCCTCCTTGAGCCCAATTCTCATTTTCACATGTTTTTCTCAATTCTCAGGCATGAAAAACACTCATAGATGTTAGAAAAACATATTAGAACACTTCCAAACTAGTTTAAACAAGAATTGCTTAGAAAAATCCAAGAAAATTCAAAAATAAGAAAAATGGAGGAAAAATAGAAAATCTTGATTTAAATCCGTTTTTAATTAAACCAAGCTTAGATTCTAGATGTTTTAAGTTTCTCTAACTTAGATTAAAGGTTTTCAAAGCTTAAATGAGCTTGGATTTTCAAAATACAATAAAAATAGAAAAATTTAAAAAAGTTTAAAATTTAAAAATTAACCTCGAATTTAAGCTTTAATTCGAGTTTGTGATCATCCAAATGCATTCCCAAGCTTTCAATCCACTAAATATCGAAGCTTGGGCTTGATTTTGAGATCAAAATTTGAGAGAAAGAGGGAGAAACATAGAGGCAGTGGAGAAAGAGAGAGAGACAAGAGAAAGAGAGAGAGTGAGGGTGAGCATGAGAGAGTGAGGGAGTAGAAGGAAGAGAGAAATAAATAGAGAGTAGTGGTGAGCAAAACTGAGAGAGAAAACCGCATTCCATCCACGATTTTAAAAAAGGACGTAGTCGGTATTTGACAAATTGTTTTGTTTCAAAATTTAAAATAGCAAGATAAAAATAATAAAAAATAATTAAAATGATTAAAATAATTAGAAATAACAATAATTTTAGAAAAATCACAAAATAGTCAGATTAAGTTTAAAATACATTATTGCACACTAATTCACCATTTTACACACTAATATCATTTAAGTAAATTTTGGGGCGTTACATCAAATCATTGTGATAAAATGAAAAAAAGATAAAACATTGCACATGAATTAGTAAAAGGTTAATTATATATTTATACTTCGTAGTTTTAACTATTTATCAATTCGTCCTTTTGTTTTGAAAAACTAAAAAAGTATAATTTGAATTTAAAAAACTAAATTTCATTTCATCCATGTGAATGGAAAAAATTCAGCAAAACATTACTACCCTAAAACAATTATGAAAAATATTTGATAGCTTTAAAAGCATAAGGAGAAAAATATGCTTTAGAAATAAATTTGGTCTAACTAAAGGTATTTTTATCTTCTTTTTATGTTTTTCTATCAAAAAAAGTCTGGGAGTGATAAAATTAAAACAAGTTTTTTAAATTCAAATCATACCTTTATAGTTTCTAAAAACATGACAAGAAATTAAAAAATAATTAAAACTAGAGGGCATAGTTTTATAATTAATCCAAGTAATAATGTTAGAACATAAAATGAGGGCCTATAGTCTTGTAATACGCAACACTGTACTTTATTTCTTTCTTTTGTCATTTCTTATCTTACGTAATATACTTCATTCTTTATGTACAGCAGTTATATATGTGTGTGTGTGCGTGTATATATATATATTTATATATTCTTGTCAGTAATGGAAAATCTCAAGCTGGGAATTCACTGATCTTCTCCTTCGTGCCACTTCCTTTGCTTCTCTTGCCCTATTTCTTCACAAATACAAACTAATAAATAGTTCACACTCTAAAACTTTGGAAACAAAATCTACTTATGCATTTTCATAGATTAAAAATAAGGAAAAACTTATAGTCAAGGACATGTTAGTCTCCCAATATGATCTGGCCCTTGTGGGCTTTATACTATCATATCATAGAAGTTAGATACATGAACGGTTGCCCCACTAATTTCCATGATTTTAGCATGTATAATGTGCGACTTTGATATGGTTTTGTTTTTTTTTTTTTGAAGTGTCTAAGCTTTCTTCAATCTCAGAATGTGATTTTTTTTTTTAATTTGATAATGTAGATAAAATACTATTATAGCTATCTCATTTCATACAATATTTCAGGCTTTACAGACACAATCAACAGTTGTTGCAAAGTCTTGTCCCGAATTCGAGGTACTTACTAGCAACTTAGATATATAAAATATTTGTTTTTAGCAATTTATCTAGTTTGATTGATTTCATATTAATTAAATTACCGTCTGCAGAAAGTAAAATAAAGGACACAAACAATTTTTATGTGGTTATGCATAAACCTACATCCACAGGTTATGTATAGATATTGAACTATACACTAAAATTGCAATTTACAAGCACCAATTGTTTGATGACTATGCTGCTATATTTCTTAACGGTCTTCTTCAGTAAGCACTGCATGTTTTGAACTTCAACTTTAATTAAATCCTATCAAAAACAGCAAAATATCTTCTCCTGAAGACTTCAACACCTTTCCCCATAGTTTGTTGATGAAAAACTCACCACCTTTCCGTGCGCATCCCCCTGAAAACACTACACACATTGATATACACACGATCTGAATATTTAGGCAGTGTTTGAATTCAAATTTGTCCAAAATCTGTTGCATCAAAATTGAATTCCAAACTGAAAATGGATGACATAAAAGCACGTGCAAGATTTGGCCTAGATAAGCACCTCCAATAAATCATAATCTCCTCAAATTAGATCTTAATCCTTATCCAACTCAAATTTCATTTTTTATCTAATTTGAATCCTCATCAACTCAAATTTAAATCTTATCATAAGGTTTACTACAATTCAAATTTGGAATCAAGTTTATCTTGTATATTAAAAAAATTTCCTCCAAGCTCCCAGATGTTAGAACTAAATAATATATATGAAATAACCTTAAGCATATAAAATCACAAGCAGAAATGTTAACTAGTTACCTGCGACCATTAATGCTCATTGTGCAATCTGCGAAGCCCGTCCATCGCTGCCTCCCTCTAGTTGGAGCTCGTGGTTCCTTTGCTTGGGAGCTTTCAATTCCTCCTCAACTTAGCAAATGATGGTGTCTTAGAGAATGAATTGAAGGAACCAAGGACCCCAAGCTTGTCACCATTTTGTGCTATACGTGTCCATCACACAGTAACCCTAAGATATGGACAAGAACAATGACTGATTATAGGCCACTTTAAGGGTAGTACTCTAAGTGCTTATAGCACTTGTATATATTATATACATAGTGTGTGAAGCACTTGTGAAGTATATAATTTCTACATTCTTCCATTTGGCTCATATATTACATTATTTACCACAGTAAGATACGAAACAAAAGAATCATAACGATAGGTCCTCTTAAAATGAGTATTATCTTCTACGTATCACAATGTATGATGTCTCTTAATACTTAATGAATAAATCTTACATCTCTTCTAGCTTCAAACTTAACGATATTTCTCAATTAAATAAATGAGTGAATATAAAAACGAAATATGAAAAAATATCACAATTGAAATAGAGTTTTACAGATTCGTTCTTACAACAAAAATACGCAAAGGAACTAAGTCCCATCCTATATGCATGATCCTTAAATTTGAACTGTAGGCATGTCCTTAGTTAAGGATCAGCTATCATCAATTTAATGTTAACGTGTTCAATGACCACTGTTTTATCTTTAACATATTCTCTTATGGCTAAGTTCTTAATGTTGATATGCTTGATTCAACTATTACTTTTGTTGTTTTAAGCCATAAACTATAGCTCAATTATTATAATATATACTTTCAATGGCTTAGCAATTAAATCCACAATTCTAAGTCCATAAATGAAACTCTTTATCTATACATCTACGAGGTAGTCTCAAAATAAGATACAAACTCAGCCTCTATAGTAGAAGTAGTAGTCAAAGTTTACTTTGCACTTTTTTAATATATAACTCCACCGACAAACATAAAAATATATCTAGATGTTGATTTCCATTAATCAAACAACTAGCAAGGTCTAAATCAGAGTAGCTAATTTCTTCCAAAATTTTCAGTTTGTTTATATGTAAGCATGTAGTTTATGATTCCATAAAGGTACCTCATCACTTTATTTGTAGCTTTCTAGTAGTCTCTACTTGGATTACTCTGATTTTTTTCCTAACATTCTCACATCAAATGCAATGTCAGGCCTTGTATAGACCTGAGCATACATAGGGCTTCCAACAACTGAGCATATGGGGTGTTCTTCATTTGTTGCCTTTCAAAAATTCATTTTTGGTCACTGGTTCAAATTAAATTTATCACCTTTTACAATGGGAGCTATACTTGATGAAAAATATTTTATCCAAAACCTCTCTAAAACCTTATTGATATAGGTTTCTTACAATAAACCTAAAATTCCTTTATATCTGCCAATATAGATCCTTATGCCAATGATATAAGATACATCACCTATGTCCTACATTTCAAAATTTTAAGAGAAAATTTGTTTTACCTTATGTAGTAAACTCTTATCTTTAGTTACAAGTAAAATATTATCCACAAAAAAATAAAGGAACACATTTTGCTCCCACTAACCTTCTGTTATATAAATTGATTCATAACGTTCTTTACAAAACCAAATGAAGAGAAAACATCATGAAATTTCAAATACCACTGATGGGATGCTTGTTTCAATCCATATATGGATTTCTTAAGCTTGCATATCAAATGCTTACTATCATTAGAGGAAAATCCTTATGATTGTTTCATGTAAAACTCTTCCTTTAAATCTCTATTGTGAAAAGCCATTTCACATCCATTTGTTGCAACTCTAAATCAAAATGTGCAACTAATGCCATAATAATGTAAAAACAATCTTTCTTAGATACAAGAGCAAAATCTCCTTATAGTCGATATTCCTTTTTTTTTTTGAGTGAATCCTTTAGTTACAAATCTTTTTTATATATTTCAATGTTGCCCAATAAGTCTTTTATTGTCTTAAAGACCCATTTACAACCTATGGCTTTTACAGCATTTGGCAACTTGGCAAGATTCCAGACTCCATTAGATACTATAGAATTCATCTCATTTTTCATGGTGTCGAGCTACAAATTTGATTCTTTACAACTCATGGATTGTGAAAATGTTTTAGGATCATTTTCAGCTTTAATATTATAGTCTGACTCTTGTAGATACATAACATAATCACTAGGAAAATTTGATTCCTTTATTCTAGTAGATCTTCTTGTTGTATCAACATTTACCTAAGGAATATATTGTTCAACTGGTTGTTCAACTATTTTAGGCATTTCTTGAACAATTTGATCTATTGGATTATTATCAACAGTTTGTAGAACTTCAATGATTGATTATTCAACACTTATTTGAACTCGAGAAGTGTTGTGAACAAGAACCAATCTGTCGCTTGAGCATGAAGGTCGAGCATCAAAATGATCTTTTTCAAAAATAATGTTCTGTGATAGATCGCTCTCACTGATTGTCATTCTTAAGAAACTTTGTATTTCTTGATTTCATGATCTTAGTGTCGTGAGATGGACAATAGAATCCGTATCCTTTAGACTTCTCGGCATATTCAATTAAATACCAACTAATAGTCCTTGGATCCTGTTTCTTTTTCTTATGGGTTATAAACTCTTACTTCAAACAGGCCTCCCCAAATGCTTATATATCACAAACTTAGTTTCCAATCTTTCCATAATTCAAATTGTGTCTTTGGGACAACCCTAGTTGAAACTTCGTTTAATATATATACACAGTTGTATTAAGAGCTTCAGTCCACAAGGATTCATGTAGTTTGGAGTGACTATACATACTTCACATAATGTCTATTAAAGTATGGTTACTCCACATAATGTCCATTAAAGTATGGTTTCTTTTTTTTGCTGCACCATTTTAGTTCGAAGAACCAGGCATGGTGTATTAGACAACTATCTCATGCTCTTAAAGAAACTTCACAAATGGACTGGATGCTTGTCTATTTTTAGTGTCTCTACCATAATATTTTCCATCTATGTCTGTTTTCATGATCTTGATTTGCTTGCTGCATTGTTTCTCTACTGTAGCTTTAAATATTTTAAAAACATCTTACGCTTCGTTCTTGTTATAAAGCACGTAAAGATACATGTATCGTGAGTAATCATATATGAAAGTGATGAAGTATTTTGAATGTGTAACATCCCCATAGGATATTCATATTTGACTTAAGAAAAAAAATCAGTTTTACCTTCCTGATTATTTTTATCTCATGTTTCATTATCTCACCATTGGAATACTTACTATCCATAAATAGTAGACCATTTGGTTACACCTATATCCAAATGGTTGAGTGCTCTAGTCTTTTAATTACAAGATATGCTGATTAAAGAATATCATTAACTCTACAAAAGAGCTATGGGTTGTATATTTATGAATAACAAACCTACATTAATCAAGAGTCATGTCTCCAACGTACCGGTATGCGTACCATTATTAAATCAGTATGTCACCCTTTAGTACATCCAAAGACACAAGTCAAGAATATAGGCCCATTAATTCATTTCAAAATTAAGATATAACACATATGATTGTCTAAAATGAATTAATTCAAATAAATAGAATTATTAATCAAATCAATTCAACGTTTGTCCTGATCCAATATATCATCACCTATGACAATATACTAATATTTCTACTTGGAGAGTCCCACTCCAATGATCAATACAAATCTTCTCCTACTAGGGATGTATACAACATAACAATCTTAGTATGAATAAAGTGCATAACTTTATTCCCTCGATTACGGACTTTATAATTTAGATTATCATCTTTAAGATTCATGTCTTTCACATAATCATTCCATCATATGCATGATCTTAAAGGTTTAGACTAAGAGTCTCAGACCTTTGTTTGCTTATTATATAGTCAATATAAATGAACATAAAGAGGACAACATTTTATATATTAATAACAAAGAAACTTTTTATTGATTAAATGTTTCAAAAAACTTATTACATCATTTAACCTTAGGGCACCTAGTCTAACAATTTCTCACTTGTTCTAAGTGAGTAAATGTGATATGTTATGTATCCTTATGGCCCTGATAGGCTATTATGTCCTCAGATGCGATCTTACATATTTCCATATTTCACTTAGCATGATGTCCTTTATCACATGATATTTTTGACGTATATGTTTTCTCTTCTTATGAAATCGTGGTTCCTTAGCATTAGCTATCATTGTAGTGTTATCACAATACAACGACATCACCCTATCTATGCTAGGAGCTACCTCAAGATCCCTAAGGAACTTGCAAAGCTATATAGCTTTTTTTGAAGCTTCATTAGCCACCGTATACTCGGCCTCTATCGTTGAATCCAAAGTGCAATATTGCTTGACATTTCTCCAGACAATGGCACCTCCTCCTAGAGTAAACATAAAACTTGAAGTCGATCTTCTCAAATCTAGACAGAATTAGAAATCTAAGTCAGTGTATCCAAGAGGTGTTAGATCCTCACCAAAATACACTAGTATATAACCTCTAGTCCTTCTCAGGTACTTGAAAATATGCTTGATCACAACCCAATGGTTTGGTTCTAGATCTGATAGAAATCAACTCACTATCTTGATAGCATAACAAATGTCCAATTGAGTGTAAAGCATGGCATACATGAGACTACCCACTGTCAAATCATAAGGAACCTTCTTCATGTATTATGTTTCTTCATGAAACTTTGGAGAATTTTTCTTAAAAAGAGTAATTCTAGACCTAGATAGTTGCCTACCTTTCTTAAAATTCTATATTGCATACTTCTCGAGAATTTTATCTATGTAGGTAGCTTGGGTTAAAATTATCATTCTGTTCTTCTTATCTCGAAAGATTTAGATATTCAAAACATAATTAGTTTCACCTAAGTCCTTCATATCAAACTGATTAGTCAACCTAATTTGACCAATGACAATGCCCCAACGTCATTACCAGTAAGTAAAATGTCATATAGAATAGTAAAAAAACCACTTTCTTACCCTTAATGTGTTTGTAAACATATGGTTCATTCACATTTTGTTCGAACCTATAAGTCATGATCACGTGATCAAATCTTATGTTCCAAGAAAAGCTTGCTTAAGTTTATAAATAGACTTTAACAACTTATAGACCTTACTCTCGTGGCCCTTAGCTTTGAACCTGGCTGGCTTTACCTTGTATATGGTCTCATCAAGATAGACATTCAAAAAGGCCATTTTGACATCTATTTGCTAAATCTCATAGTCAAGAGCGACAGCTATGGGTAAGAGAATGCAGATCGACTTAAGCATAGCTACAGGCAAAAAGACTTTCTCATAATCGATTCCTTTCTTTTGCATATATCTCTTTGCTATCATTCTAGCCTTCTAGGTTTTGACTTTCCTATTTGATTCTCTCTTTATCTTATAGACCCACTTACACCGTTGGGGTTTTACTTTTTCGGGAAGGTCCATAAGTTCCTAAACTTGATTAGTCTTTATAGACTTCATCTCATTGTTCATAGCTTCTGTCTAGGGCTTTGAATCAACATCCTCTATAACCTCTATGTAAATGATAGGATCCCTATCATGTTCAACCGGTTTAGCCAAGTAAGCTTCGCTAGTGAACATATGCCTCTCGGGTTAACACCCAATCCTTCTACTACATCGAGCTCCCTAGGTTATTGTTTGGTCGGTATTTCTATATTGAGTGAACAAATCACTCGTTAACTTCTCAAGTACTCTACTACAAGGCTTAAAGTCATTCATGTATCTTTCCTTAAGGAAAGTCTCATTCACTGAAACCACAAATTTATTTTCTTTTGGGTTATAAAAATAACCCCCTTTAGTCCCTTTTGGATATCTTTTAAACACGCACAATTCTTAATGTGCTTCTAATTTGTTTGCTTTCTTGTATAGGATATGAGTAGGACATCCCCATATGTGAATATAGTTTAAAAATGTCTTCCTATCTCTCTACAACTCGTGAGGAGTTTTAGGAACCGATTTTGAAGGCACATTGTTCAGAAGATGATGTTTGTAGTGTATATCACCACAATATTCTGGTGTAGAGTGCCTAGCGTAATCAAATGGAATAAAATCCTATTCTCTAATAAATGTCCTAAGAACTCATCGAAGAGATATTCTCTGCCTTGATATGCTTAAAGTATCTTTATGGGTTTACCTAATTACTTCTCTACTTAAGCTTGAAACTCCCTAAACTTGTCAAAAGTTTCACTCTTATAATGAATTAGGTAGACATACCTATATCTTAGGTAATCACCAATAAAAGTGACAAAATACTTGTACCCTTCTCATATCTTGATGTTCATGGGACCATAAACATTACTATGCAGAAGATTTAGATCCACCTTGGGTTCGATTGCCCTTAGATTTGAATAGTCTTTTGGTCATTTTGCCCTCCAAACAAGATTCATATTGTGGTATAGATTCCATCTTTAAATAACTTAAAGATCCATCCCTTACCAAACATTGAATCCTATTTAGGCTAATGTGACCTAATTGCAAGTGCCAAAGATAAATCTTATTAGAGTAAGAAGTTTTAAGTCTTTTAAAATTATCGTTAATCTTAGTATTAAGTAGTAAGTCCATCTTATGTTTGATAAAGTATAGGCTATTATGCATCCTTCCACTAAAGATAAAAGATTTGTTTTATAAATCATAACTTTATTATTAAAAGAAAATGAATAAGAGTCTTTAAATAAACAAGCGATAGAAATTAAATTCTTTTTAAGTTTAAGAACATAAAAACAATCCTTAAAACTAAAATGCTGCAACTATCAAAGTAAAGATAGATGTCTCCCACTACTTCAGCTAACACCAAGGATCCATTGCTCCTCTGAAACATAAAGTGCTCATGGAGCAGACTTCTCGTTTCCTTGAATCCCTATAGAGAAACACGAACTTGATTAATTGTTATATAATCTATAGCCCAAGTGTCATTTGATTCCTCAACTACATAAGTCTCAATAACAAGAAGTTCACACTTACGTCATTTATTAGAAGTCCTTGTAATTCTTCTTGATGTGCCTAACCTTCCCGCAAATGAAGCACTTTATTTTATTTGGGATCTTCTTCTCTTTCTTCTTGTCCTTGCCTTTTGCTAGAGCAAAAGACTTCTCATTCTTATCCTTTTGCTTCTTTCCATTCCTGAAGTTAGGATTAGAACCAAATGTAGCCACCAAGTTTGCCTCACCACTAACTAGAACTTCCTTGATTAGATTCTCGAACTCTATAACTGCTTCATTAAATCATTCAAGGTCACATCCTATCTACTACTTAAGTTATATAAGCTCTAAATAGGATGAACTCCTAAGAAAGAGTCTCAAAGACCATAGTCATCTATGAGTCAGTATCAATATCAGCTCCATGGGCTTGAGCCTCGGCGAGATAACCCATGACCAACATCATATGCTACTTCACTAAAGCCCTCAGTCTTTGTTTGTAGTTGAGGAGCTTCTGAAAAGCCCCTTGCCATTTTGTTAAGGCTTGGCCTCCAAACATGTCTTCCAAATTATCCATGATTTGCCTAGTAGTCTCATAATTTTCATGTTGAGCATGCAACACTTTATTCATGCTAGCCATAATGTAACAGCAAGTCTGATCATTAGCATCCTTCTAGCGATCATACGCATAGATATGTTCATTAGTGGATTTGTTGGTAGGCTTAGGAGGACATGGTGTAGTTAGCACAAATTTCAGTTTCTCAAAAGAAAGGATGATATTCAAGTTCCTTTTCCAATCATTATAGTTCTTGCCAATTAATGTATTTTTATCAAGTATCAAAGATAAAACATTTTTAGAAATTTTAATCTACAACAAAGAATCATATACTAAACATAAGCAAATATTCTGTAATAGTTTAGTAAGATAATACAAACAAGTAAATATACAATGTGTTTATATGTTAAAATCTTGAAAAAATCACAACCTTACAACAATATTCCCCAACTCAAAATTCAACAAGCCACCTAAGGGAGACTTGCTAAATTAATTAGGAACATAGATCCCCTCCAATTAATATATGTCATCCAAGACTTGTTTGATTTAACATTTACAAATAATCGTTTTCTTTGGCTATTAAGTTTATTAACAAAGCTCCTATGGGAGGTTAATAATAAAATGAATCTTGAGTGTACAACCATCGTTTTAACTACTTTATCCATGACTTATAATCATCATCGTAGGGTGTACAATGATAAATCATACTAAAGAAAATTATCCTTTTGGAGATCCAACTCGGCACATAATGCAATCCCTTCCTAGAGGTCAAAACCACCATGTTATCGATAGACCAACGATGGAGGCCTTAGTCCTTTCTTTAAAAACATTCTCCCATTCAATATTTTAAAAGTCAAGGTTTTATGTTAATATGCATGAATAATTTTTAATGAGCGGTACTCCCTATTCTATATAGCATGTTATCAACATATATGATAAAACATAGTATAATGCAGAGAAGCAACACAACATGCAAAGCTATAAGCAATATAATAAAGAGCTGTAATATCATGATTCCATACTAGAGAAAAAAAATAAAGATTACCTATGATTAATTAAAACATATATTGATTCTTTATCTTGTATCTTCTAGTTGTATCCTTCTTCATGTGGTATATATCTATCCTTAATTTTTCAATCTCATATAGTAAAAAATTTAATTTTTTGGTTATCATAAAATTAAAATAAATCCTAGACGGTGATGATAGATCGCCATCTAATTACATGAAAAATCTAAATACACATTTTAACCACCAGAGAACCATAATTGATAAAATTAATTAATTAATATAATAATTAAAACAAAAATTTAATAAACTATAATTAATTAATAAACATCTATCACATAATCTCATTTCAACATTTAATTATATAGAAACCCTATAGTGCTAACTCTCAAAAATGTAATTCAAGCATAAGAGATAATAATATCACATAATTTATATGCATAGCATGATCACAACCCTGCAAAATCAACGTAAAACTAAGGCTTTGATATCAATTGTTGAAAACCGATATGCAGCAAATTTTTAAAATGTTTTAATCAAATTCTTTTTCAAAATAATAAGTTTAACATGCTAAGTATATAAATTAATAAAAAGATCTTATGTACCTCTTTTGTATACGAAAGACTGTAGAAACTTCGACTAGAAAAGAATGTTTTAGAGGTAGTCTTCTTTAAAATTCTCTTTTCACAATCAAAATGCGGGTGGTCGCATATCATATAGCTTTTCCTCTAGTAACTCTCTTTCTAACCACTTGAGAAAACCAAGAGCTAAAGGTTTCTACATAATTTATATCACATAATTTATATGCATAGCATGATCACAACCCTGCAAAATCAACGTAAAACTAAGGCTTTGATATCAATTGTTGAAAACCGATATGAAGCAAATTTTTAAAATGTTTTAAATCAAATTCTTTTTCAAAATAATAAGTTTAACATGCTAAGTATATAAATTAATAAAAAGATCTTATGTACCTCTTTTGTATACCAAAGACTATAGAAACTTCGACTAGAAAAGAATGTTTTGGAGGTAGTCTTCTTTAAAATTCTCTTTTCACAATCAAAATGTGGGTGGTCGCACATCATATAGCTTTTCCTTTGGTGACTCTCTTTCTAACCACTTGAGAAAACTAAGAGCTAAAGGTTCTAGATATTGAACAATAGCTCTACGAGAGTTTCAGAGATTCTTTCACTAGAATACTCACTCTTTACTTCTCAAATAATCTAAGGAACAATGAAAAATAGTTTCCTTTATATAGTTGTTGGATTCAAGGTTAGTCCTTATCATATTTGGCTTCAAAATTTGAGTTCGGATTAGTTTCTAAGTAAAAACGCATAAAACACGTTTTGTTGTTTATCTAGACTTGAATTCAAACTTCTCAAACTTATCTAATTCACTTGATTTAAACCAATTGGATAAATCTTATCTTATTGGACCCAAGTATCCTTTATAGAACCTTAATTTTAATTCAAATAAGCCAATTGAGAAGTTAACTGATTAAAATAGTCATATACAAATAAACCTATTCAAATAAAATATATCCAAATAATTCAATATGTTTATCTTAAATTAATTCACAAAATTAATTCAGCCAATAAACTGACATGAATTATTAAATCCAATCTATCGAATTTTAGTTAATCTAATAATTAACATAAGTCGCCAATATATAGAAAAAATGACGTATCATTATAGGAATTATTATGAGCTAGCAAAAAGGACCTGATAGACATATATAAATCAAACTCCTATAATTATAAAATAACATATCCTAGATATATATTTTATAATTATTAACTCCAATACTACTCCACTAAAAGCTAGCTGCACTCTCAAACTATATAAAAATTACAAAGCTCTAATAAGTTAACCGTATATAACGTATCATAATATGTAACATCTCCATATGATATTCATAATCGATTTAAAGATAAATTCTATTTTATCTTTTAGATTATTTTTATCTCAAGTTATATTATTTCACCATTGAAATACTTACTATCCATAAATAGTATACCATTCCATTATATCTATATATCTAAATGATTGAGGGTTCTAGTCTTCCATTTATAGGATAATGCCTATAAGAGAATATCATGAACTCTACAAAAGAGCTATAGAGTCAGTATCTATGAATAGCGAGTCTACGTCAATCAAGAATTATATCTCCAACAACTAATATACATACCATCATCAAATAAGGATGTCACCCTTTGGTACGTCAAAGACGCAACTTAAGAATACGGGTACATTAATTCATTTCAAGATTAAGACATAATATATGTGATTGTCTAAAATAAATTGATTTAAACAAACAGAATTATTAATCAAATCAATTCAACTTTTGTTTCGATCCAATATATCATCACCTATGATAATATACCAATGTTTCTACTTGCGGAGTCTCACTTCAATGACTAAGACAAGTCATCTTTCATAAAAGATATAGACAACATAAGAACTTAGCATGAATAAAGTGTCCAACTTTATTTCTTTGATTGCAGACCTTATAATAGAGTCTATCACCTTAAAGATTTAAACCTTTCACATAATTAGTCTATCATATGCACAATCTTAAAGGTTTAGGCCGACAGTCTTAGACTTTTGTTTGCTTATTATATAATCAACATAAATGAACATAAAGAGCACAACATTTAATATATGAATAATAAATAAACTTTTGTAGATTAAATGTCTCTTAAAACTTATTACAGCATTTAATCTTTAGGGGACCTAGTATACCAAGTTTGTTGTTTTGCAAAGGGTTCAACGGAGAACCACTTCGATGTCTCAATGAGACTAAAGCTCAAAAAATGCAATGAGAGAATCACTTCGAAGAATGTAGAGAACATCAAGGCAAAAAGAAGTTTTATCATCAACTTTTAAATATAGGGTACATTTGGCCAACAATGGCAAAAGATGTAGCTGCCTTTGTCCGTAAGTGCTACGCATGTCAAATCTTTGGCAAGCTTTCATAAGTTGCATACTATCTTACATAACATAAAGATGCCATGGCCTTTCACATCTAGGGGCTTAATATAATTGGCACAATTCACTCGACATTTGAAGGATGTGTTTGGATCCTCACAACCATTGAATATTTCATGTAATGGGTGAAAGTTGTGCCATTAAAAAAGGCCCGTGATGCTGAAATTGCTAACTTCATCTAGGAACACATTGTGTGCCAATTTGGAATTTCGTACAAGATGTCAGAAACAATGGTAATCCTTTTTTCAATAATGAAGTTAGAACCACTTTTCTCAATTACAAAATTAAGCACAGATGCTCAAGGCAACGACCAAGCATGAACCACGATTAAAACTCTTCCCTGTATTTTAAGCAAGTGGGTGCATCAATACACCAAGGGATAGAAGCTTCACTTGCCCAATGCTTTGTGGGAATATCACACGCGTCTTGCTCTACAACTAGATTTTCACCCTACTGGTAAGTTTATAGCTTTGAAGCCATCTATCTAGTAGAGCTCAAACTTCTCTCCATTCATGTGTCCAACGTCAACGACGTGGAATGGGAGACCGAATCTTGCAAGGCTCTACAAGTCCTTTATGTTAAGGTGTTAAAGCAAAAAAAGATTTTGTACAAAGGAGAGCCAAAAAGTACCATCAAAGGGTTAAGCAAGCTTATGACAAAATAGTGCTCCAATGCACATTCTTCCCGAGATATCTCGTACTTAGGCTGTTGACCACATACGAAGACAACTGTCCAAACCATCCAACTTTTCTCTATCATAGGAAGGACCTCGCATTGTCAAAAAGGCTTACAAAAGCAGCTATCGTGAGTTGGACAATCCCTCCGGGGATGGAACTATTGAAGTCATCAATGGCAAGTAGCTTAAACCTTACTACGCCTAGAGAGCACACAACCGTAATCCCTCTATGATAGACCATTTTGACCACTTTGGAGGAATGTCCCTTTAGAGCTAGACTGACCTGTTTGGAGACACTCAACCTCGCCAGACGAAGATTCAATTCATCTCTAGAGAAATCACCCGTACGAAAATTTCTTATGCTCTTTGCTCCTTTTGAAATTTTATTTATTTTGTAAATCAATAGTGAATTGTTTGAATTCTTAGAATATATATACATACATTTATATGTATTAAGGAAGTATTTTAAGGCATTGTGGAAAATCATTTTGCGATGTTCATTTCTGCCCATAAAAAAGTGATGGAGATGTATTCGTATTTGCTTTCATATAAACATAACTTCCATCACTACAACATGCACTTCTTTCACAAAAAAATAAAAAAAAATATTTTCAGATGCGACTTCTCATCACTCCATATTTTGAACTAAGAAATGGAAACAAATGAACTTTTTTTTTAACAAGGCGGGCTTAAAAATAAAAGCATATATGTTCTAAGTTTTCAATGTGCAACACTTTTCTACAAAACTCTGGAAAATGGGAACATGAGAAAGATAGCAACAAAGGTACAACAGATGCAAAATACAAAATAACTGAACAATGAAAGATGGAATCTATCCCACCAAAGGAAGGCTATTCCCTCTGGAGCAATAAAAGCAAGATACAAAGGTACGTTAAAGTTAAGATGCTCAGATCTAAGAAGATTGTTCCTATGATTACATCATGCATATATGTATATATATATATAAGTCATTGAAGAAGTTTAGAAAAGACACTGTTGGCCTTGAAGCGCTTTGCCCTCTAAACGCTAGATTCTTCCTTTGAGGAAATTACTAAATGGCTTGCAATTCACCTCTCTATCTCAACCAATTTCCTCTAGAGCTCAATAGCTCTTGTCTTCAAGGCATAAACCTCTAAATCAACATGTCATACACAAATACAACCTCAACGACCTTCGAGATAAATGGAACAAAGAAATCAACTTTACTAATGGTGGAAAAATCTTGGTCAGTATCTCACCAAGCCAACATTATCTCCACAATTACATCTTCAAATGGGGATCTGGTCCGTGTGGAGAAGGACAAGCCCCAAACACATGAGCAAACTAGACATCTAGAATAGAGATATCCCTCCACTAGGCAAGATACCTAGACGGCTAGCAAAGACGGTAGGCCAACATGGGAGCTGTCTCCATTCGTATCATCGCTCCCTCAAAAGAGACTCTCACCTTTTACCTCCTTAATTTCTTTCATTTGGCATGGCGCGCGGGACCCCTCGACTTGAAATCTACAATGAATGCTGAAAGTTATGCAAGAAAGTTTCGCGGAGCCAAGTCCTCACTCCGTCCAATTCACTCGACAGTTACTCTGAAAGTGGAGGTTTCTTGCAGAACATCTTCAGTCACCAAAGGAAGGGCTGAATCATCATCAATAGCCACATGGTTCATGGATTTGCCAATTGCCTATTGCTACCTTTTGAGCTACGATTGTTGGAGCATCCTCCTGAGAGGAAAAAATTGCATTAATATTCTTTATGGAGACGCAAAATGAAAATAATGGAGATATGTAATGAGTTACCTCTACTTGCTCTAAAGAATTCCCATGAGCTGGATCTCTAACACCAACAGTATGTACATCACTCGGGGCTTGGCTCTGTAGCAACTTAACTCTAACCTCCGATGGCATGCTATCTATCTCTAAATCTGCATCTACATTTCCTAGAA
Source organism: Artocarpus hirsutus (assembly GCA_946598075.1). Lineage (NCBI taxonomy): Eukaryota > Viridiplantae > Streptophyta > Magnoliopsida > Rosales > Moraceae > Artocarpus > Artocarpus hirsutus. The sequence goes on from CAMOHE010048404.1 coordinate 55,533, forward strand.
TGAAATCTTAGACCATTCGTATCTGATCGCTTAGAGTCTTGTCCTCTCCCTTTGAAGTAGCCACTATCATTGTCCTACAAAAATGGCCTAGCCATTTATAAGAAGAAGACTAACAACACAATGTTAAGGTATTCCCCTCTCATGAGATCTTACCCCTCTGATTTCATCACCTGTATTTTAAGAATCTATGAGCGGACTAAGATAAATATCTTGTCAGGTTCTTTTCTTCGCAATGCACTAAAAGGGGACATGGGCAACGCATTTGAAAGCATGTTTGATTAAGCTAATAATAAAAGTACACACAAAATGAGAAAACTTACCTTGGTCATTTGACCTAGCCTTTTCTTCTCTGAGTCTAGAGTTGTAGTCACAACCAGACTCGTTTTGATCAACGATTGAACCACACTTTCCACCGATGCTGATCACTCCACTATCAAATCTACTGGCTCTTTAAAGATCTACGATGTACAATGACTTCAAAATGACAACAATAACATGCATGTGCTAACATGACTCCATAACGCTACAAATGGGCACACTTCCCCAAGACAGTATGACTATGTTATAACAAGCTTGTCAAAGAGGCTTATCTAAGCATGGGCAAAGGACTACAATGATTTACTACTATGACTCACTAAGGGCGGCATAAGCCAACTTCGACTAGGTGTAATGCCACCTTAAAGCTTTGCATGCTTAGACTTGTTAGTGGCACAAGCTAGCTCTAACTACGCATGGCAACATCCTAAAGGAAATTTGCGCTCCTATATAATAGTGCCATAGACTGGCTCTGACAACATATGGCGCCAAACTATGACTTAATTCTTTGATACGTAAGTGGCATAAGGATGTCCGTTCCGACTCCAGATGGCATCAACTTACGTGCTTCGATACAAGAGTAACTATGCATGAAAAAAATGCTTCAACGTGAAAGTGCCAGCCATGCGTTCACTCCGACTATGCATGGCTTTGTTTTGTTGTTTAATGAAACAATGCGTAAGCAACGCATAAGTGATCGCTCTGACTCCATATGGTACCACCTTACTACTTCGATACATAAGTGTCTATGTATGGCAAAGTACTTCGATGAGTAAGTGGTGAACATGTGTTCACTACGACTATGCATGGTATTACCTTGGTTATGTGCAACACCATCTTATAAGTAAAATGAAAGACATGTGCCTACTTTAATTATAAATAGTGTAATACTTCGACAATATATGTTCATGCCAACTATGGCCTCACCTTGCACTTTGCACTATGACGTGTAAGTGCTGACTCACTCTCGCATGACGTACAATTGTGCTTTGCAACTAGCCTAGCGCAACTTCTCTTTAAATGTGACAAAAGACATGCAATTGTGTATGGACAGACTGTCTTTGTAATTGACACCTACACGTGACTACCGTAGCATTCAAATTTAGAAAAGAAGGATTGAATGCACACCTAAATTGGGTCATTACAAGGCAATCATCACCGATCCTCCTTCAAAGCAGCGTCATGAGCCATCTGACTCTTCATCATCACGCCCTCCATGGCAACTTGCAAAATAGGAAGAATAATGATCGATTGTTCCTTCAAATTTTAGAATAACCAAGGCTTAGGCATCCTTGTCTCTAAAATACCCCTCCGAATCTACTTTCGTCACAACCTTCAAAACTTGTTGTAGAACGCTAGCAGTAGCAAGAAGAATGCCTACTCTACCTTTGCTGGCTTTGGTAGCCTCTCCCAAAGCCGTTTCCTTTCCCCTAATGGCGACACCCTTCTTTCGCTTGATCGATGCCCGCAAAATACTAAGTGCGCTCAACTTTGATGGAATGGCTACTACAATTGACCTTAGGAGGCACAACTTGCTTAACCACTCTCTTGTTTTGAACTTATGGTAACTGAAAGAATTATTTCCTTCAACTTGCCTTTCTACATGGATACTTCAGTTGGTGATGAAACAAGAATGGAGGAAATGCCAAAACTCTTCAATGTACCTCTCTTCCCAAGGGGATCTTTTGGAGATATCTCAAAGGAAGAGCTCCCTCGACTCCAAGTGTTCTAACATGGGGTGTCGATGGAAATAGACTTCAATGGCGATAGGCGCGATCTAGATATCGTCCTCGCTTTATTTGATAGAGGTTGTGAAAAATCATCCTTTATTGTCTTCCTCTTTGTTTGAGAAAACTCGCCATACTCTGTGCAACCACTCTCATCAATAAACACGTAATGGAGGGTAGTCTTATGGGAAAGATTGATCATAGCTTAGGAACCTAGGCCTCTCATCTTCTCTAGAGCGTTCTCAAGAGCCACAGGCTTCGATCTAACAAACAGAGTGTAGTGGAAAATGGCAATGAACACTAACTGATTTTGCCAAAACTTGGCTTAATCCTCCATCATAAGGCCAAAACAAGATCAAGAGGGAAGCAAAAACTCACAATTCTATCCAAGGATGTCCTTCGCTGCAAGACCAAAAAAGAAATAACTCTTTTTGTGCATACCTTGTGGGTACGTCATGTATGTCTTAATCAAGTCAAAATTGCTATTTGAATCAATAAGGATTATACATAATTACTAAATCGATGCCCTCGCTACTATACCCCAAAGGCCAAAATGGAGTGACGACCAAGAAATAATCATAGAAATCCTTAAGGTCGAACCTTTTGGAATCATCTTCGAGAACCAACAATACTACCAGAGTAAACTCTTCTGTCGCACTGGGCATGTAGAAGCAGTGGGCACCAAAAGCCACCAAGAGGGAATTATACATGCAAAATCTAAACTCTTCCTCCTTGTCCAACACCGAAAGCAAGTTATATAGGGGGCTTCTTGCGGAACCATCTACAAAACGTAAGAATCGCCATACCTGGAAATGCCAAATCTCCCAAATCAGTTGCAACCTGCTTCGACGTAGATGGCTCTAGAGCATAACTAGGAAAAAGCTCCCATAAAAAGGCTTGGAAAAACCCGATGGAAATATCGGCCTCTAGAATATTACCTCCCACTTCGTAAACTTCCAATTGATGAAGCAACTCCAACTAAACGTATAAAACCCAAGAAAAGTGAAGCCAGCGGAAACAAAGTGCCTTGAGTATTTTCATCACCTAATGAAAATATTGAGTCTAAATTGTGTCTTCTAAAGGCTCTAGTAATTAAGCGAAAATGCCACGAGAATCATTGCTTGGAACTTCCAACACACACCTTCTCTGGAGAAGAAAACACCATTCTCATTCTTGACAACAAAGAAACAAGTTCAAGAAACAAAGCTTGATGTCTTATTCCCTTAGCACCGTGCAACACTTGAATGTAAGCCCGCTAGTATTTTTTGTTTGTAAACCTGCTAGTATTTCTTCGTCCTCGTTTAGCTCAAAGTTGGGCAAGACTATCGAAGGTTAAAGCAACATGGCAGCATCATTGATGCCAATAGAGAATTCTCCCTACTTGGCATCGAAACTACATATCCTCATTCCAACAATAAAGCAAGTGTTTTAAACCTATAGTATCCCAGGACATCTCGAAGAAACCTAAAATAGCAATGAAGGGCAAGACTCCAACCATTGATAGAAGCTAATGGACCCCTTCATCGGCCAACTCTCGCTTCAACTACGATAGCTAGCCATTGAAACCTATAGTTGACACCTCGAACTTGATCAACACTAGAGTAATTTCACCTCTGTCAATGAGGAATTTTGAATAGTCTTCTGCTACGAAGATCATGATATCACCTTTGGTGCACTATGCATCCTTCGGGATCTCTGCCATTGTCTAAAAAAAAGTCATCCTCTATTTAGAAAGCCATGTCCATCGTGTGACACGCGAAAGTGGGCATTGGTTTCTTAACTCAAGCCATAGCAAATCTTAAAAGAGAGAGAGAGAGAGAGAGAAAACAAATGTCAATCATTGCCTAAGAGGAAATCAAAAGCTTAAAAAAGCACTTTTGGACAAAGTAGGGCCAAATCAAGTGCATGGAAAACCAGGTAAACATTTTGCCAACACAAGCCATACTTGAGACTTCGCGATAGGAGCAAGACTTAGCGCTCTGGAGATAAGCATCCCCAAAATATTCATGCAGCGATGGAGCACGAGTTAACTCTCCATCACCATAAAAAATATAAAAAAAAAAATCCATTCTAGCCTTAGCATTTTCGGCCACTACAACAAAAAGCATCCCAACACATGATTTTCATCCATAATCAAGTACAAATCAAGATTTGCAAGCCGCATCATAACAATTATTGTCATCAAAATGAAGGAAAAGAACAAGAAAGAAGAAAACCAACCTTAAAGAGGACAACATGAGGTTCTCTCTTTCTATAACCATACGGGGTTCCTTCTCTTTCCTCTAAAATCTGAAAAACACTACCAACGACGATGAAGAGGCGCGATTTTTTGGTGGATACGTAAGAGTCAGGTATGATTTTCAATTTTTGCACATGATTCCTTCTTCTTCCATGCAAATTTTGTTTTGGTTTCTCTCTCTTTTTTCTTTTTCTTTTTCTTTTTCAAGTCTTTCTCTCTTTCTTTTCTCTTGAATTTTCGATGCCCCTTTCTCTCTCTAGAATAAGTTGCTTGCATGTGTGGTTTTGTTAAAAGCCTCTTCTCCGAATAAGTGTCCTTTCACTTCCTCTTTGAAAGACATGCTTATAGAGAAATGTGATGATTTCCAATGTGAATCATTACACCCCTTCAAGAAAAAACTACCCATTTACACATTTAAGAGAAGGCTTCCTTTTTTGTGAAAAAATATATATGTGTCTAATAATTAATATATTAACATTTATTTGCAAAGAAATGTGATTATTTTCTAATGCGTAGTTATTTTTGGCAATTTATTTTAAAAATATTAGGCATATTTTTAGCTTTAATTTTGAATATATATGTGCTTATGTAACCATACATAATAGAAAGATGATGAGTACATAATGTTCAAATCTCCTTGTTATTGGTTCGAACACCCATCAGCATAATATCAAAGGTGCTAGCTTCCTTCCGAAGCCTTCCATCCAGGAAAGTTTTTGCAAAACTGAAATACGCAATGACTTCACTTCAACACCACTCTGGAGGGTCCCGATGATCTCTTAGAGGCCCTAACTAACGAATTTTCTCTCAGATCCTACACATTGGAGGAAGTATTGATTGTTTTGTTTTAGAAAGTTTGGAAAGTACATGACTAACAGCTTGTGTTATGGGAGCAAAGCGTGAATCATCGCTAGACGTCTCCAAGAATGTCTGCAATCTAAGTTGCTTTGATTGCTCGCATGGACTATCTCGCTACACTACATAGCACCCGTAAGCAACGGGGCTAATCTTGACGGCCAATTTCATATCAGGCCCCCCTGACAGCCCAAGCTCAACATTCTCGTACTATGGCATAGACAAACTCGCTTTGTGGACCAACCCATGCTTAGGGAACTATCATGGATCAAGGTTTGATAGGCCATAAGTAATCAAATGGGCGAATTTGTTTTGGTTCAATTCGATTTCATGTCTCCCTTGGAGGATTTTGAAATTAATTGAACTAGAATAAATTAGTGATGGAGGAAAATAACCCAAAAGCCTTCATTTTGCCCTTTAGAATAGCCCCAAAACTCTATTTTTGTCTTAGTATAGCGCAAGGGATCAAAGCCTAAGTCCGGAACTTATTAAACTTAAAGTTTGTGCCCCCACTAAATATGAAAATTACATGTATGTTCCCGTCAAAAAGGAAAAAAAATCACACATTGAGAAGTTTTTTTTAGCTCCATCACTAGGTAATTGATTAGAGTCTTGTAGTTTGGAAAATATATATATTACGATAGGTTATTATATATTTCATAATCTGCCACATGATTTCTCATCATTTCCCCCGCCCGCATTTTTTGGTTCTTTATTCTTGTTTTCCTTTGTCATATGCATAGAACTGTAATTTTGGACACTAATTTACATGTCATGAAAACTAGCCAGCTTGCCAATTATCAAATTTGCATGTATAAGATTAAATTGTCCAATTCTTATGCATTTGATCTTGGTCCGTAGCAAAGAATCTACGAAGATATGTACACTTAATAACTGGCCTTATGGTCTAATTTTGATTAATTTTATGTGAAAATGTTTGACAATTATATATGCAGGCGGAAATGGAGTTTTGTGTGAAAGAATGGGGGACGCCTGTGAAGAGAGGAGTACATATGTGTACTATGATGCTTTGCATCCAACAGAAGCTGTAAATCTACAAATGGCAAATGAGGCCTATTCTTCTCATAATATTTCTAAAGTTTATCCAATTAATGTTCAACAACTCTCTCAACTTTAGGCTATCTTTGTTTCCCACGTTTAATGTCTGGTTTTTGTTTCCGACTTGATGAAGGCAAAAGCATCATTTGTCATCAATACTGCTATTGGATAAAGAGTATAACCAAAATTTTAAGGGTTATTTACCATTTTAACCTTGTCGTTAATGTTTATTCAGAAAGTATACCAGATTGGTTTTCAATCTTATCAAATGTAAACTATTATATTATATTTAGGGTTATTTTCATTTTTATGTCCTAAATTTTGTGGTTAACAGAAGCTTATACTTTGTATTTTGAACTTTAACACTATTATACTTTCACATCTTAAATTCATATTAAATTCTTACATTTTTCAGGTCAAAGTTTGATTTTGATTTTATAAAATACTTAAAATGGCCTTCATATTTTGGAAATGTTAACTTTTTCTCCATTTTTTTAATGTATTTTCAGTTTTTCTTCAAAGATGTTTACACCTTTCTGTGGTCAAAATAAACTGTTGATCGAGAAAAAGTAAGAATTTAACAGGTATTCAGAATATAAAGGTGTAAAAGTTTAAAATATAAGGAATGATTTTTTCGATAACCTTAAATGTAGGGTATGAAAGCAAAAATATCTCTTATATTTAATTGATAAAAGTCTACCTTTTACAAATCAACTTATATAGCGACTAATTGCACCTAATAATAGTGTTTTTAAATGAAACACATTTTCATTTGAATGTCAATTTTATACACACGACTTACTATTTCACTTGTAAACTCGAATATAATGCTTTGCCCTCACAAACAGACATTGAAAGAAGTACACCAAAAATAGAGAACACACGTTGCTCTATAGAAAAACCCTACAATCAATGGATATATCTAATTAAACAATATATATTTAAAATACCACAATACTAAGTACACATATAAAAGGGTCAAGAAAAAAAAAAATGAGTATGCAGAAAACAAAACCCAATAGTAAATAAACGAAACAAATATACAAACACGTTAGGCTAAAAAGTGTTACTATAAACCCAAATCAAATTAAATAGTAAAAAGAAAAACAACTACAAACAAAAATGAAAAAGCTTCCATCATAAAGACTACCATCAATGCTAGAAATTATAGATTCAATGATGGTTTTTATCAAAAGCTGTTGTGGAAAACTGACTTAACACAATGGTAATTGTCGTGATAGCTCTAATTTTGTTAAAAAAAAAAGCGCAATAATTCAATTTTTTAACCGTGACCAATGTTATCCATTACAAGCCCTTGATGGCAAAATGAAATACTTACGACACATTATAATTTACAACACAAATATTCAAATTTTTTAATAATCATATTTAACATGCCGAATTAAAAAATTTGCTCACTCTAATCCAGCATCATCTATATCATCACTTAAATAATCTAACCTTCTAAATAATATTTGTCTTTTTGGTCGCATTGTGACATCTATTCCCACTTCGATCTTTCAATTGTCAAGGGCCTAAAGATTTTTCACAATTTAAAAGTGTTAAGCACAATTATATGCTGTCAAATCATATTTTAGAACAAAAAATTGTACTTACATTTTAGTAGCTTCCACAAAATTTTCATGTGATGGGTGTCCAAGAGGTTCAAAATAAAGTACTTGATCCTTCCATAGTTCAATGATTACCAACATCCAATCTTCTTTAATATTGTATGGCGTGAAATATATTTGTCCTTTTGCTGTGTTAAATAAAAAGGCGACAACTCAATTGGCGTATTCTCTAACGCCTCTGTCTTTACACATTATGAAGTCTAATTCCCTACTTCTCCAATCACACATTCAACAATCACATATCAATACACATAAATGTGATCCAACCTAACTACTAAGACTAATTAACATAATAACATATATAATAAGTACCAAAAGTAATAATTAGCACAAACTAAATAATAAAACAAAAATCAAATAACTAAATCATAGAATAACTAAATCTAAAAAGTAAAGCTAATCTAAATGAACTACAAACCTAAAAAGAAATTAAATAAACATAGAAACAACCTTACATTATAGAACTAATTAACTAAACACTAAAACTAAATATTAAAATAAATAAACATAAACTAATTAAGTACAAAATAATTATCATCACTAATCGAAAAAAAAATTGATAAATATAATCTACATAACTTGACGTTAGACACTAAAGAACCAAAAACTAAACCCTAAATAATTAAAAAAAACTAAATAATAAAATACAACCTAAATAACTAGTAAAACTAACAATGCACCGACTGGAGACGATAACAGAGACGGCGACAGACGGTGAGGACGAGGACGATGATGGACTGCATGAGAACAAGGACGCGGACAGGAGGGGATGACAACATTAGCAATGGCCTGTGCAAGGTTAGTGAGGTCAGTGCGAGGTCGAGGACAGCAAGAATGGCACAGTTGAGGCAGTAGAGTCAGAGAAAGAAAGAGAGAAAGAAAGAAAAAAGAAGAGATCCAAAGCATGGCGATAAGAAGAGAGAGAGAATGAGCTTAAGCGTCAAACGGTAATGGAAGATAGACAAGTCAACGATGACAAAGGTCAGTGGTTTAAGGCAGAGTGGGCGAGGTTAGAGAGAGTATGAGTGGGATTGACAGGTTAGAGAGAGGGAGAGAGTGAACTAGTGTAGGGTTCAAAGGATTGGAAGGGGTTTTAAAATCTTCAAGGATAAAAAATGAGGACATTACACGACGACATCATAAAATCTACGTCTAAAAACAAATGAAGTATAGACCAAATAAAGTATAGGATTCTATGATGGTTTTCATATTTTTCGTATTGACTCAGGAGCATAGCTTAAAAGAAAAACAAAAATATTAACTAAGCTTTGCGATTAATCTTAGAATATATCACATTCTTAATTGCATTTTTCATATATGTGTGTGCATAACTCATCACTTTTTATTGCATGCAAATTGGATAAATTTAGGTAAATATAAAATTAGTATCAAGTCCCAAAAGTTTACTTTTTATGTCCTCTCCAATAATGCAGACCAACACTTAACCAAGAATCTCTAGGACTTAGTTAAGTTTGTAATGTAAGGTTAAGGTGAAGGTAGGACATGGGAAATTTTGTGGTTCAAATCACAACCAAGGATCCTTAGGACTTCATTAAGTTTGCAATGTAAGGTTAGGATGAGGGTTGGATATGGGAAATTTTGTAGCTCAAATCACACCCTAGGCTCATAAATCCTCTAGGACCTTCATGGAGCTCAATTCAACATCCAAGCAGCACCCCCAAACTTAACTTTCTTTTGTCCTCCACTTCATTTTATTCATTTCTTTTTCTCCTTTTTTTTTTTTTTTTGTACTATACTCCCAAACTTATTTCTTTCTTTCTCTTTTATGAACGAAGGATGTAAACCTTTTTTATTTTGTTTTTGTTGTTCCTCTTTTTTTTTCACACCTATCCTCCTAAAATTTAGCATCGCTCAAATACTTCCTAGAAAGATCACATCCTTATGGAGTAAGATATTAGAAATTATTTAATAGCTAGGCTAAGAATGTGGCAAACAAAAAATGAAATATTAGGCTTAATAGAGGTATATTAGGGTTACAAATATGTCAATGTAAGGTTGAAAGGGCTTAAATAGTCCGAAGACAACCTAATTCATTTCCTTAGCAAAGTGTAATCTATGATATTGCCTTGAGAGAAAATCAAGTAAATTCTAGGACTTAAGAGATCATGAAAATCATATAATTACATAAACCTTCTCTAAAATGCACATAACTCAAACATCAAGACATGATGCTCAAAATGGAACAATCACAATCAAAATTATTGGTTTTTGAAAAACATTTTTCACAAAAATAGCATACATGTGGTAAACGTTTGAACTATATAACAAAATTTTTCTCAAAATATTTGTAAAACACACCATAGATTATATCAATTTGCTACTAAATAAATATATGAATTGTGCTTACCTAGATGAAGATGAGAGATGGAAAAATTTCTTTGGGGAGAGTGACATTCTCTAATCAAAACCACCATCTTCCTCACTTAATACTTGACACCGGGATGGACGAATGTGTGGGCATTAGAGCAATTATGGTTTCTAAATGGATCACTTAACTAAATTTTAGCTCCCGCTAATCTCAACACATTAGCAAAGTAGGTCTAGGAATGGAGGAGCACTTATTCTCTTTCTTTCTCTCTCTTTACATGCCTATGTGGGAGGATTTTTGCATAGTACTCTTAGTTTCTTTGAGACTTATAAGTGTATCTCTAAACAATAGCGGAGGTCTTTGTTTATAGAGAATAAAAGAGCTAATAATTTTGAAAAGTTCTTTTATTTTAATTTAATATCAAATATTTAATTAAAATAAAAAACACAATTTCCCATTGTGGCGCTGTTCTCTATATAGTGCAAGTGAAAATACAGCTTGTTACTCAATCTCATTTGTTTCCATCTTTAACTTTCATATTTGAATTAAATCACATTTATTAAAAAAAATTATAAATATGAAAACTTAGTAAACAAGCTTTGATATGTACCAAGGACTTTTCTTTTGTGCTATAGACGCTACACACACAATCGGATCCTCCCACTATATGCGCCACATACACAATGGGACCCACCTACTATGTGTCTTCCAAAATTAATTATCTTATTAAATAATATTATTATTTAATAATTATAAAATACTTATTAAATAATCTTATTATTTAATAAATATAAATTAATTCACAATTAATTTATTTTGAGTGATAATTATATACGGTTAATGTTATCCTTAAAGTATTCAAAAAACATACATACAAATATAATGAATAAAATCAATTTATTTATTCATAGATATGTCCTTTACAATACATCATATGATTTAAAAGCATTTCTCTTAACAATCTCCCACTTGCCCTAAAGCAGTTGAGACATGTCTTTTAATATAAGACCTTCCAAATGCTTCCCGAAAACTTTGAACAGCAAGGTCTTCGTGAACAGATCTACTAGATTGTCTTTTGACACAATCTTCAACATAATCATGTCTCTACTTTTGATAATCTCTTATGCCAGATAATATTTTCTCTCTATATGCCTCGTGCCTTTGTGGTTTCTTGATTTGTTAATGTCAACAATTGCTATAATGTTATCATAGTGGAGTTTGATATGCTTATCCATATCCAGAACAACTTTTAAATCTGTCAAGAATTTCTAGAGTCAGATTGCTTCTATGGATGCTTCACAACCAGCCACATATTTAGCCTCCATTGTCGAGTTTGAAACATACTTTTGTTTTACACTCCTCTGGACAATGGCTCCATCGCCAAAAGTAAACACGCAACTTGAGATCAACTTTTGATCATCCTTCTCTTATTGAAAATTGGAAGGTGTAACTGTTGAGGGTCAAATATCCATAGGAACACACAAGCATATAGTTTCTCGTTCTCTAAAGATACTTGAGAATGCACTTCAAATTCATCTAGTGATCAAATCCTAGATTTTACAAAAACTTACTAATTATCTCTATTACATAGCATATGTCAGGCCTAGTTCACTACATAGCATACATGAGGCTTTTTGACTGCCAATGCATAAGGGAAATGACTCATATTTTTTTCCTCCTGAGGAGTTGTGGGACCTACTCTTTGAATAGATGAATACTGTGCCTAAAAGGTAAATTCTCTCTCTTAGAGTTATGCATACCATACTTGACAAGCACCTTGTCTATGTACGTTGCATGAGACATTGGTAATAGCCTTTTCTTATAACCCTAGATGATCTAGATCACAAGATTATAACTGCCCTCTCTCAAATCTTTCATTTGGAATTGGCTTGCTAACCATTCCTTTACTTATGACATCGATTCCTTGTCATTTCTAATGAATTGTATGTCATCAACGTAAAGTACTAAGAAGACCACCTTCTTATTTTTTATGTTCTTATAGACACATAGTTCATCTAGGTTTTGCTTAAAACCATAAGCCTTAATAGGCTTATCAAACCTAATGTTCCATGATCCATATGCCTCCTTCAGTCCATAAATAAACTTTTACAGCTTGCAGACATTCTTCTCTTGGCCTTCAGTTATGAAACCTTTTGGTTCCACCATATAGATGCTTTGTTCATGATATGTAGCGACCCCCTCTCCCTCTCCCCCGGGAGGAATGAGAGGAAAGGAGCGCCACTCATCGTTCGTTCATGCATGCGATGATGGGCCAGTTTTGCAAGACGATCAGAGACACGATATGAAAAATAATAAAACCTTAACTCAACCTTAATGTGAAAATTATCTTATCATTAGCAGCGAAAATATTAAGATTACAATACTTATACAAAAGCTAGAAAATCTCCTAAATGTCCTTAATGACAATTATTAGTTTCCTATAACATAATAGAAATACTTAGAAATAAATATTGCATCTTAGACTCGTCATGGGACCTTGGACCATTCTTGCTTAGTCATCTACATCTTTACTTGAAAGCTCACCTGCATCACGAGAACTATATAAGCATAATGCTTAGTAAGTAAACCACAATAGTTCTAGATAAAAACATACTTTTATAAACATACATTACTTTTAGGTTTTTGGGCCCGTAGCATAACGTTAATCTCAAGCAGTTAAAACTCTTAACATTCATTCATAGATGGTCCCTATCTTGGAACATGCTTCCTCAAGGATTTGACCATGAAAACATACATAACATTGGTTGGTTCATGACAACAAGAGAGTTCACATCATACTTATGAAAAATCATCAAAAGCATCTTTAAACATATTCATCATAACAACATACATAACTTTAAAACATGCTTTAAAACATACTATTGTTCAAGTGATGCAGTGGAGGGTATACTTACACAAACCATTTAATCATGATCATCTTAGATTCTACACATCATTATTCATTCATTCTTCACATCACATAATATATCCCTTCATATTCCGATGAAAGCCATTGAATACCTTCACGATTTTCTATCCTCTCTTTATGCATTTATATGTCTCGTTAAATATTATGTCCTTAATCTTTCATTTTCTCTTCTTAATTTCTTCCTTATTTTCTCATGGTTCATCCCCTTATTTCTTAAGTCTCACATAGACATCTCTCTATAATATCTTTCTTTCTTTCCTCTAGCTCACCTATTAGTCCCTCTTATTTTCTCTCATTCTCACTCTATGCAACAAAATAAAGAAAGAGAAGAAGGAGAAGAAGAAACGTGCAGCAAAATGGGTGAGAGGACTTGTGAGAGATATAAAAAGGGAGAGCAAATTTTGGGTGAGAAATAAGGAAATAATGGGATAAGGAAATAATAATCAATATATTACAAATGTTATGCCAAGATGAAGTGTATACATGAAAGGTAGAGAGAAATTAGGGGAAAGTCAATGGTTCAATAGAGGAAAAATATAATGATAATATCTTGACTATCCATGAATAGAATTTTTAATAAGTCAACCAATCATCCAATAAAAGAATTAAAGATAATTTTAGATTCCAATATTAGCTCCACTTGTCTAATTTCAATTATCAAAATAGGAAACCTATCATAAATTTCAATTATCATTAAAAAGTTAACTATCAAAATATAATGATAACATCTTGACTAATTAGAGGCAATTTACACATGGGATTAGCAAGGAATTAGGGGAAGAATCAACAAATTAGCTCCAACTTACCATATATCAACTTTCAAAAGTAGGTTACCTTATCAATTAAATTCAATCAATCAAAAGTCAAACATTTCATTTCCGTTAATGAGGAAATAAATCCAAAAATATACCAATCAATCAACAATTATTATCCAATCACATAAAAAGTAAACTATTCCCCCATATGGAATAAGGAAAGAGAAGATAATATGTCAATAAATCAAAATTATATCGTAAAAAACACACTCACATATAGATGAATTACGTTAGTCATTATCAACTTTTTCAAAGTCATACACGGCTACCAAACATTGTAACTTACACATATAGTGCACATTACATTAAAAAATATATAACATCAATAATGTATTACTTCCCACTTGCTATTCATACTCACATGGCAATTATATCAATTACACACACTCATATATATAATTCACATTCACACAAAAACACATATAAATTATAAAATATTAATAGCCATTTTCCACTACAATTATACAATAGTACAAAATATTGTGCATTACATTAATATATAACATAACTTTCCTTTTTTTTATTTTTATACGAATTAACCCTATATATAGAAACATATTAATTCTTATATTACGTAAAGATAAGTATATATATAAAAATATTTATATATAGAATATAACATTTATATATATAGAATACTTGTAAATTAACTTACAATTAACATATAAATTAACGTTTATT
>CAMOHE010048405.1:0-35305 GCA_946598075.1 Artocarpus hirsutus
TGTCTATAAAGGTTATTACCTTAACCATTTATGCATAATTTTTAAAACCGGTGATATTTGCAACCAATGTCCTCTCGGAGCAAGTAAGTTAGTATTGAGCAGGTGAGCTTAAATTATTTTTTTCCTTCTATTTATGCATATTATTATATTAAAATATGATTATACACAATAAATTTAATATTAATTTGATGCTACATTTTCACTGTCAAAATAATGCCATTTAGCTATATGGAAGAAATCATTTCAATCTGCTTCTATTGTGCTATGTTTTTTACTATTATTGCTTTGATATTATGTAACTTTGATCCCCTTTTTTTGTCTATAAATATTGCTATTTGATATTATTCTTGTCTATATATGCTTTGTCTCTTCTCTTTCATTTCCTCTAAATTCATTCAATGTCTCTCTCAATTCATTTAATTTCGTTCTCAATTATTCCCTTTCTCAGTTTATTTACTTATTTGTTCTCTTCACTGCCTTTGTTACACTTGCTTTGTTGATATTTATAAGCACGATCGTTTGTTGTTTAAAGTAGTTCTGAGTGAAATCCAGGTATAATTAATATTTTTTCTTACATAAGCTCTTTTTAGTTTATTTATCTTTGAAAATTATATTAATATCTATGTCATCTCATAATAAATTGCTCCATTATTCATTGATATCTATTTCCAATGTTAAATTTATTATGTTTCTATCTTTTAATTAATATGTGTTTTTTCTCTTTAAAATCTTTGTTGATTTATTATTTTATTCTAGTATTCATAAATGTCCTCAATTTGCATTGAATCTTATAATATTGTTTTAATGCATCCTTTTCATTTTAATGAATAAATAATGATTAAATATACTTGCTCTTAGTTTGTTTACATAAATTTAATGTTTTCTCATAATAAATCCTATAACGATACAGCATACTTTTCAAATAAATTGGTGACTTATGTTAAATTATCATATTGGCAGAAATTCGATAGGATCAGATAATTCATGTCTGTTTATCGATTGAATTAATTTTGTGAAAAATTAATTCAAGATAAACTCATTAAATTATTCAAAATATTTATTTTTCTAAAGATTATCTAGATATGGTTATTTTAATCAGATAACTTCTCTATTGGGTTATTTGACTTAAAAATAAGGCTTTATCCAAAGAATCTTGAGTGAAAAATAAAAGATTCTCTAGGATCATTTATCATAAGTTCGACTGGTCGATCTTCAAGTTTAGCCTGTCGATGGAGTGAGTTTCGCAGGCCGATATGCCAGTTCGCATGATAACCGAATGATAATCTGATCATGTGTTTTCACACAACTTTATTATATATTAGTCCATATTCAAATTTTTCAGGCCTTATCTGATAAGGATCAACCATGGGGACAACCTCTATAAATAGGGAGTGAGACTCATAATTTATTTAGATCAGTTGAGAAATCAAGAGTGAGCACTCTAGTCTGTGAGTTTCTAAAACTCCCCTGAAAGGCTATTGTTCACAAATTACGAACTATAGTTTTGGCTATTTCTCAATTGGTTGGAAGGAGAGTCACTAAGAAAGAGCTGTACAATGTATGCCCACACGCACCTCGATTGTGGAAGAGAATAGCAAAGAAAAACTTCATAGATTGCAGAAGTTTTTTAGCAAACAACGTTAGTAAGATCTGATTAATTTATGTATATAGTATGTCAAACTTGTGTTTTGACAAATGCTCTGGTATAAAAAATTTTTAATTTTTGTTGCATACTATTTTTCCAACAATAACTACTTTTAAATCCTTAAATTTACAATGCACATAATTCTAATTTTGAATTTCTTAATAATTATTGTTATTAATTTTTTTTTGAATTTCTTATTTTGTAGTGAGGAAGAACCAAAGAAAAGGGGAAGACAAAAGCCATAAAACTTTGTAAGAAACTTTTCAGTATAATATTATATCAATATATATATATATATGTTTCTACATATAAATAAATTTTGTACTATAAAAATTTCAACTTTTTATATAACCAAAATATTTCCTGCAGTAAAGTCTGTAAAACTTTTTATTGTAAAAATTTTTAACTTTGTATAATCTTATTTTCATATTAACTTTTTTCCGACCTAATCCTATCTCCGTATTAACAAAATCTGTAATGTTTAAATTATGACCAAATAACTAGATAAAAAATGACAAAGAAATTTGGGCACATTATGCTAGCAATTACTCACATTATATATAAAAGTCTCAATTTAATACTTAGATAAGCTTAAATCAATTTCTTTTCTTTTCTATTGACATCTAAAGTTTCAACTCCTATACAATATTTGCTTTTATCATTCAAAAAAATTCAGACATATTCTTTATAGAACTCACTTTTCATAATATCAATAATTTTATTAACCAAACTCATCCAAATATGAGTCTGTTCCTTTAGTTTTTCCTCTGTTCTTTTTATTCTATTATTTTTCCTTTATAAATTAACAAATAGCTATTCATTTTTTGGTGCTCTAAAATCATTTTATTAGATTACATATCTTTTTATTCTTTTCATATTATAGCTATTATGCTTTCAATTATGCGGCAAATTGAAGCTGTTAAATTTATAAATAATGTAATCTCCATTAATTTCCTTAATATAGAAATTATGAAAAAAAATTTTGATCCCAATGGATAGAATTGTTTAGGAGTTATACATGACTCTACAGAATAAACAATGTTATATTATTAATAGTTTGAAGGGATCCATAACTTGTTATATATTTTCGATGATTTAGTAATAATGTTTGATAGTATAGCTCTCTAGAATTTGTATGAACATATTTGTCCAATTGTATGTCATTTTTGCCTAAAAGTCCAGTATTTGTGTTTGCTGTTCCAAACATATTTAGTAGGAAATTAGTTATAAGAAACTTCTCTAACTTCGATATCATGCTTATTAATTTCCATCCATTCTGTTAAAGTCATATTATGAATTCTTGGTTGTCTTATTATGTTAGTAAGATGTTGATCTAAGCGAAATGTTACATTTTACATATTTGGTAAATGAATTGATAGTCGTTGAACGAATGGACTTTTGTGATACATTAGGTATTCATATAATCTCCACATAGCTTCATATAGTGTTATATATCAACAATTGATATAATTTCTAAGAGAACTGCAGTGAAATTTAATGTTTATTAGTGATCATATCAAAATTTAATGTTTCTTAGAATTGTCCCAAAAAAAAAAATAAAACTACAGTGAAAAAACACATTTTCTAAAAAATTTACAACTCTCTACTGACATGTCGATTTGTACAATTGGCTTGCCGGTCATAATAGATCAGCCTGCCAAACTTGAAAGTTCGGCTTGCCACCAAAGCCATTAGAATTCTACTCCACGGATGGCCTGTCGATCCCAGAGGTTTGGCTTGCCGGTCTACGACCATCAGCCTACCGATCTTGAGGGTTTGGCCTGCCGACCAAGCAGAAATCTCTTTTTCCAAAAAGCACACCTTTTATGCAGTTTTTCAATCATATTTTCAACAATTCAAAAATATAAAATTAGAGACTCAGGAAATACTTATGGAGCGCTCTCATCAGTCTTCTAGATCCGTCTTCTCTGAATGATTATTTAATTACAATATTCTTACAAATTTAAAATTAAAAAATAATTCCTAGACAGTGATGATAAATCATCATCTAATTACATGAAAAAAACTAAATACACATTCTAACCTCTAAAGAACCATAACCGGCACAAATTAATTAATTAATTAATTAATAATTAAATAATAATTTAATCAACTATAATTAATTAATAAACATTCACTATATAATTCTATGACAACATATGAATATATAGCAACCCTAAAGTGCCAACTCCCGAAAAATTAAATTCAAGCATAGAAGAGACCAAGATCACATAATCTATACATATATATACCATGATCACAAACTCGTAAATTTATGTAGAAACCATGGCTCTGATACCAATTCTTGAAAAAATAGTACGCAATGGGAATTAAAAAAATTTTATACCAGAGTATTTTTTAAACACAAGTTTGACATGCTATATATATAAATTAACTAGATCTTACTAACCTCGTTTGTTGAAGAGCTTCCACAATATGTGAAGAAAATGGCGTTCCAAAAGAGCCTCAACCAATTGGTCTTTTTTGCTATTCTCTATCTACAATGAAAGTGCGTGTGGGCACACATCGTACAGCTTTTCCCCCGTGACTCTCCTTTCAATCAATTGAGAAATACCCAAAACTACCGTTCGTAATTTGTGAACAATAGCCTTTTAGAGGAGTTTTAGAGACTCATAGACTAAAGTGTTCACTTTTGATTTCTTAACTGATCTAAATAACTTATAAGTCTCACCTTTTATTTATAGAGGTCATCCCCATGGTTGGTCCTTATCAGATAAGGCCTCAAAAATTTAAATATGGATTAATATTTAATAAAATCACATAAAAATACGTGATCAGATTATCGTTTTGTCGCAGGCTGAACTAGCATATTGGCCTATCGAACTCACTCCATCAGCAGGCTGAACTTAAAAATCTGCTTGCCAAACTTACGATAAATGATCCCTACGAATGTTTTATTTTTCACCCAAGATTCTTTGAAAAAAGCCTTAGTTTTAAGTCAAATAACCCAACAGAGAAATTATCTAATTAAAACAACCATATCTAGATAATATCTAGAAAAATAAATATTATGGATAATTCAACAAGTTTATCTTAAATTAATTTTTTATAAAATTAATTCAACCGATAAACAGACATGAATTATCTAATCCTATCGAATTAGCCAATATGATAATTTAATATAATTCACCAATTTATTAAAAAAGCACTTTGTATCATTACAAGATTTATTATGAGCTAGCGAATGGGACCTTTTGGACCTATATAGTTCAAGTTCTCGATAATTATGAAACCCAATATCCCAAATATACATTTGATAATTTTCAACTCTAACACTACTCCATTAAAAGCTTACAGCTGCATTCTTAAACTACATTGAATTACAAAGCCCAAAAACTAAGTCTTCATGACATATCATAATGTATTGTATTCTCATAGGATATCCATAATCAACTTAAGGATAAATTCTGTTTTACCTTCCCGATTATTTTCCTCTCATGTTCCATTATCACACCATCAAAAAACCTACCATCTAAATACGGTATACCATTTGGTTACACCTATGTATCTAAATGGTTGAGCACTCTAGTCTTCCAATTACAAGATAACGCATATAAGAGGATATCATCGACTCCTAAAGAGGAGCTATAGATTCTGTATCTATGAATAACAAATCTATACTATCAAGAGTCATGTTTTTAACGTATCGATATATGTACCATCATTAAATATAGATGTCACCATTTGATACATCAAAAGACATAAGTTAAGAGAACGAGCCTATTATTCATATTAGGATTAAGATACAACATATATGATTGTCTAAAGTGTATTGATTTGTTGAGATAAAATTATTAATCTAAATCAATTACACTTTATATCCTGATCCAATGCATTATCACTTATGACAATGCACCAATGTTTCTATTTGTGGAGTCTACCTCTGATGGCTAAGACAAACTATCTCCCATTAGGGATATAAACAACATAACAATCTTTGCATGAATAAAATGGCCAACTTTATTCCCTTGATTGTGGATCTTATGATTTAAACCGTCACCTTTAGAATCATATCTTTCGCATAATCTATCCATTATATGCCTGATTCTAAAGGTTTAGATTGACAGTCTTAAACTTTTGTTTGCTTATTATACATTCAACAAATATGAACGTAAAGAGAACAATAATTTGGTATATGAATAATAAATAAACTCCTTATTAATAATAATGTCTCCAAAAACATATTATATATTTACTCCTTAAGGCATATATGTCTAACAGTTATGTTACCTGGTCATTGGATGTTTTATTGTTGATTCATTTTTTTTTCAGAAATGAAATCATAAAAGGTTGTTAAGATATACATATATATATATATATATTTAGAATAACAAAGATTTTTAAAGACATTTAATATAAATTAATATATAGGTTTAATCTTGTGGTCAACTTTTTTGGGTCTGTTGTTTTCAGATCTATTGTTATAGTGGCTAGGAGTTGTGGCAGTGCTATTAAAGGCTGGACGTTTTCAAAGATTTTTAAAATAACCCTATTTATTTGTGCTCCTCTTTGTTGGAAATAAAGTTGAAAGATTTTTGTTTGTTCCCTTAATTAATCAATATTTAGTGGGATTATAAATGGATGCGGTAATACCTTGATCAATCATTAATGTAGATTATGGTGTTTTGATTAGTGCTTGTGCGGCTCATCCAGATAGGATGATGTTTATGTTTCTGGTATTATCTTTGATTTGTATGTTCAACTTGTACCTGCAATATATATGGTAATAATTAATTAATATAGTATGTTATTTATTGTAATCAGTAAAAGTATATGAATTTTAGGAACAAATTGTTAGTAAATTTCATTATCATGGTGTGGGAACTGTTTAAGTTGTCATGATTATTTCACCACTAACCACTACCTGTTTGTTTTAATTGTTGATAACATATAGGACATGAATTGTAATATTAGTTTTGATTTGTGGATAATACAATTATTGTTGCTTTTACTATAAATTTGGCACCTTGTATAAATGAGGAAATGTTGTTAATTTGGGTAATGATATAAATAAGATAAGTTTTAACAATACTAACTTGATTGCTTTCTGGATCTAATGCTATCAACTCACTGATTGGTTTTCTATTTTCTAATTTGTGTTCTTTGATTGAATGGGTTGGTGTTAATGATGCTGGTAGGAAGAATTTTTTAATTTGGTTGGAAAATCTGTGTATGTAAAAGGAAAAAAAAATGAAAACGTAGTAAAATTTTTTTAATATGAAGCATAATATTTTTTTTTTTTGATTTGGTGTTTTCTTATTATCTTGTCTTTAATGTTGTTGTCTCTTGTATATCCAGGTTAATATAAAAAATTATTACCATAGTACTTGACATATATCCTATAATTTCTACACTAAATTAATTAGTATTTTTTTAGAAATTATGTTTATAGATGTAATTGTTGTGATAAAGTTTTGAAGAAATACCTAGATATTGTTTGACTAACATTGCTACAAAAACTGCTACAACTGGTCCCTTAATTTATTTCAAAAAGTTTTCATCAAATTGTTTTGCTTTGTGTCCTTATGGGGTAACTTGTAGTTGTTCATTTGTATTGAAAAAATAAAATAAAAAAGTTAGAATAAAAAATGTTAAATGGTGTAAAAATATATAGCCTTTAATTAAATAATTTTTAATATGATTATGATAAAATGTGTGTAGAATTTTCTTGACCTTGTATTCTATATCATTATAGTGCACCTTGTTGTTGTGCTGTTGTTGATGTTTGTTTGCTCAATTGCTTGGGCACTTGTTATGATTCCAATAACATCTAGTATCAATTAAATACATAGCATTATAAATATATTAATAAATTAATAATGCTTTTAATTTATTAAAATGAGCAATAAATATTACCGCTTAAGATTTCAACACTATCGATTCTTCGTTGTAGTTGATCAAATTCAATAACGTAAAATCTATGATATGGAATATATGTTGATCTTCTGTAACTGGAATAAAAGTTGTTGCGTGTCCAAATTGAAGCATTGCATTGTGTGATACAACTTTGTATTTTGGCTTGTTTTGATTGATGAAGAAGTTGGTGATGTCATATATTGTACATATTAGAATTTTTTGAAGGATTTCTAAATCACACGCTCGGATTAATCCTTGAATTGTTTCATGCTGCAAATAGTAAAAATAAAGAAGTTAATTGTTTGATAAGATTCAATATCAAAAAATAATGTAAAATAGAGTGTATAAAGATTTTTACCTCGTTATCAACTAGAAGACAATCAAGAATTATTAAACGTCCTGTTATGAAATTATTATTGACCAATTATCTACAAATTCTTACTTTGATACTCCAATATACTTCATTTGGCTTAAGTTCATGATTGGGTGTTGTCATTTTGTCTAATTATCAAAAATAATAAATATTTTTTAGCATATGAGTGAATGATTTCATTATATATATATATGTTTAAGTTATTGTTAAATATCGTATTTTTACCCAAAAAAGGTATTATTATGTATATTTTTATGTGATATTGTATAAAATTTCTTTATACACATTGTTTTTTATGTAGTTTGGATATTTATTGATTGACTTATGAATTAGTATGTGTAATTATTTTGGTGTTGTTGCCCTTGATAAAGCGACATACAATTGTCCATACATAAAAATTTCATTTTCTAAATACAGACCAATTTTATTTAAAAATCGTCCTTAGCTTTTATTTATTGTCATGACATAGTAAATTTTCTCAGGAAATTGTCCTTTTTTTAATGTAAATGGCCAATTAGATTCATGTACAATCATTTCTATTCTTAAAATATAAAACTTGTCATTGGTATTATCTGAATTTATGACTTGTCCTTTTGTAATTTCATTTGTCAATTGTGTAATAATAAGTCTTGTTCTATTCTATAGTCCAATAGATTGATTTAAATTTCTCAGTAATATAATAGGAGCTCCAAGTTTAAGGTTTAATTCATGTGGTGGTATGCCATTGAAGTTTAGAATGTGTAAAAATTCTCGGGATATAAAAGATTAAGCTCATCTATGTTTTTAGATGAAGATACTATTGTCTCATAGCTATAATAAGATTTCACCAAGTAGTAAAGATAATATATGATTATTAATGTCATCAGCTGTTTTATTTTTCAAAATTACTATTGCTCATTCATTTAGATATTCTATATTGTTAAAATAGTTGTAAACGTCGTTATGTATTACTATTGAAATCTTTTCAATTGGATTTGATTTATAATATATTATGTATTTTTCTAGTATTCTAATCTATGTGGCATTTTCATTTTCTAAATCTTTTTTTCTTCAGTAGTGCCGTTTCTAATATTTAATATCCAGTTTGAAAATTTGGTAATTTTTATTTTTCTTCTTCTGTAATATTATAATGTTTTAATCTTATTTTTTTGTTAATTTTAAAATTTGAAAATATAACCATAAATAATTCTTATACTTGTAACTATTATATGTTCTTTTGTTCTTGTAAGTATAACGGGTAAAATTTGTCAAAAATCACTACGTAAAACAACAGCCATTCTACCAAATGGTTGTTCAAAATTATTTTTTAAATCTTGAAGTGTCTTATTTAAAGCTTCAAAACAATATTTATTATTCATGGGTGCTTCATCCTATAGTATAAATGATTTTTTTCAATTAATTTTGCTAATTGAGTAACTTTTTTATATGGCATGTAAAATATTTAATAATTGATAATGATATTCGAAATCTAGAACGTGCAATTCTTCTTTTAGGTAATAATAATGTTGCTATTCCAAATGATGCAATAGCTAGGATAATTTCATTATTTGATCTGATTTTTGTAATGATTACATTCCATAAATATGATTTTTCAGTTCCTCTATGGCTATAGATGACAAAAAGATTGTCTTTTCCATGATTAAATGATTTTAAGATATGTTGATAAATATATTATGTTTATTGTTTAAATTTTGTACTAATATAGTATTTTTGTTTTTTAATTTATTTAGATTGGAATTAAGTTCCTATCTCAAAAGTCTATCATTTAGATCGTCTATTAGGAATCCAGTAGGAAGTGGTAAATTGGAATGTGTTAAAGTTGATAAATTCAAATTTAATAATTTTTCTAATTTATATAGTACAAAATTGTATAATTTTGTCTTAGGTATTTGAAATTGTGGTTGTTGAATAAAGTTTTAATCATGTAAAAAATTATCTACCATAAGTTTCCAATGCTTTCCGAATAATTTTATTGAATTATTTACATTACAAAATAATAAAATTATAATTAATAACTGTCTTAATTGGGATGATGTTGACCAAAATGTCCAATATTAATTCCTCCCATTCTTTATCAT
Source organism: Artocarpus hirsutus (assembly GCA_946598075.1). Taxonomy (NCBI): domain Eukaryota; kingdom Viridiplantae; phylum Streptophyta; class Magnoliopsida; order Rosales; family Moraceae; genus Artocarpus; species Artocarpus hirsutus. Next base: position 9,974 of record CAMOHE010048405.1, read on the forward strand.
CTCATAATAAACCTAAGGCACAATATGTTGCTTGATTTGTTGGATTTGTTATATTATTAATAATTCGAAGGGATCCATACCTTGTTATACATTTTCAATGATTTAGTAATAATTTTGGATAGTATAGCTCTCCAAAATTTGTATGAACATAATTCGTCCAATTGTATGTCATGTTTGCCTAAAAGTCTAGTATTTGTGTTTGTTGTTCCGAATATATTTAGTAGGAAATTAGTTATAAGAAAGTTCTCTAACTTCGATATCATGTTTATTAGTTTCCATTCATTCTGTTAGAATCGTCTTATGAATTCTTGGTTGTCTTATTATGTTAGTAAGATGTTGATCTAAGTGAAATATTACATTTTGCATATTTGGTAAATGAATTAATAGTAGTTGAACGAATGGATTTCTGTGATACATTGGTATTCATGTAATCTCCACATGGCTTCATATAGTGTTATATATCAACAATTGATATAATTTTTAATTTCATCTACTTCTTAATATGTAATCTGTCCCTATTGTTTTGTACATATATTATCTTCTATTACTGTTCTTATTCTATTTGGTCATTTTGTCAAATATTTAAATAAATATTTTATAAGCATAGATTGAGAACAAATTTCGACATTAATATGAGCATGAAATTTTAAACATAGTTCTTTGTTGTAAGGAACTAAAAATATGTTGTCTAATTTAGTACCTTGTTTTTCTATATAAAAAATTATATTTCTATGTTTGTAATTGACAAATCTATTTTCTTCAATTGTTATTTCATTTATGAATTGGTTTGGAAATTTTTTTGAGCAATCAGAAATTTTCATATGTGGAGTATTTGTTTTAGTAATGGTACATAGTCCATGTATTATAAATTCAGTTACAATATTATATTCTAATGGATTTTTTTTGAGATTAGATATTTTTGCAGAAATAAATTTGTCTATTTCTAATGGTTCATGTAGTTTTTGTCAAGGTGTAACCAAAACAAAAAATGATAATGTGTTAAGCCTTGTTTTTGAAATTTGACTGTGTATAGATTTACAAAACAAAGTAAAAGCACAAAAAGAAGGAAATTGCATTAGTTTTCTTATTTGTTATTAAAGATAAAGGTTTTTTTATTATTAATATCAAATTAGTGTTGAAGAAGTTTACTTTGATCATTATTGGAGTATAGGAATTATCGTCTGAGTTGTGTTTTGTAACATGGGGTGGTCCAAATTTAATGCTTTCTTCTCGGGTAGATCTTGTATTTGGTAGAACCCCAAAAGTTTACCATATAAAACGTCTCCATTAATTGGTTTAGCTTAAGGAACTTCACGGACACAGCCCCAAAAGGAATAAATCAAAAGAGAAATGCAAGGTTATTTAGTGAGATGATAAGACTGCTCATTCTACTCAATAAAAACACTGAATTGGAGTCATTCCTATCATGGTTTATGGGTATATGGGTAATTTAATTCCTGAGAGATATCACACGGGGATGTTTCTCCCCAAATTACTTGGGTATGACATTTTTTATTCCCATAGTAATTCAAAATTTCAGGGGAAAAAAATAGAAGAGAAATGCCACAAAGGGTTAGCGTGTGGGTTGGAGGGGTCAAGCACCATCAAAATTTGGTTTTGTGTAAATCTGATACGTGTTCAAATGCTACAGTCCACCAAGCTACTGGCTGAGAAAAAAATTTTAGAAACGACCTTTACTCGTCTATGTAACTAATCTCTCAGGCATCCACTTTTCCACATTGATTTTGTGCAAACTCAAACAAGGCAGAGTCCTTAACGTACGTGTACCTTGATGTGGACCCACTTTGTGACAAACCAAATGAAGCATATATATATATATATATATATATATATAAATATAAAGAACCCGAACCCTTTGATCAATGCTTCTTTTCCTGTAGTCTCCAAATGGAAACGCTTGGTCAAGTTTTTTTTGTCTTGAGTTCTATCAGCCTAAGCTTTGATTCAATCTAAGTACGGATGTTATTTGGATAAGAAGCCCAAGATTAGCTGAAGGGCAGCCAAAACCAACTGTTTTTGAGTGGTAAAAAAAGAGATAAAGGTTTTCCTTGGAAAGAAAAAATAAAGAGATAAGACAATTTTCTTATCCTCTCTTTAAGCCCACCTTAGGGCTAAAGAAAGATCAAAGACTTGGGCAGCTTCTTTTCTTGTTGATATTTACAGTTTGCCAAGGTCTTTTTCAGTTTTGTTTCTTGGCTTATTTTGACAGCATATATACTCTCCAAAACCGAATTGATAACATGCTTAGAGTTGTCCAAGGTATATATCACTGACATCTATGGAAAAACACCAGGGAAAAATTAATGCACTTTAGGTTTGTTTAGTTATTTAAATATAGTGTTTGTTGTAGATGTGAAAATTACATTTTTTTTATTGTGATTTTGAGATATTGATGGCCATGGTACTTCAAGTGTTTGCCTTTGAAAGTCAAGAAAGGCCAACACTGTATTGACTCTAGCTTGAGAAACACTTGATGAAGCAGTTTCTTCATCCATATGCAAAGCAGTTGGTCGCTTATATTGATAATTTAGTTCTAACAAATTTTTGTTAGTTTTTGTTTTTCATCTGTTTATTTAGAATTAAATAAAGTTATTTCAATATCATAGAAAAATTTATTTAACTAATTTATATATTATAAAATATAATATAATAAAATTATTAATAAGTAACAACAAAGGTAAACATATGATAAAAATTAGTTGTTTATATTTTATTTATGCCAAAAATATTAATAGCTATAATATACTTTTGAAAAATAATTGAAAAAACAAATATATAAATATAGTATCAAATTATTAAAAAGATCTTAGGTTAATTTAATTTTGAATTCTTTTGCTATTTTGATTATTAGCAGACTTAGAAATGGGTTATCTATTTTGCTTTTGTTTTATATTTGGGATTTTTCGAATTTTTTCGAGTGGAATTTTTTGGTCTTTTAGAACATAGATTTGGAACATAATATAGTAAGCATTGTTACATTATTTTATTTTATTTCCTTATTTTCCAAATATATTCTTTTCGGCAGAAAATAATGAATTGGAAAAATAGATTAGATAATAAAATATTTGGATGTAGAAAAGAAGAACTTAGTTGAATTTTTTTAGTTAGTTTTAGGTTAAGTTATAGTCTTGTTTACATGAATTTATGATTTTGTAATTAAATTTTAAGAAAGCTTTTATAAAAAATATACTCAATTTTTTTTATTTTTAAAAGCATAAATACAAACAATGTTATAATTTCCATCAATTAATTATTCGTAATATTTCTTGATTTATTCTAAGTAAATATTTTAAAATTCTTTGATTTACTCTTCGTGTAATTATTTTTAAACAATCATCTTTACATCTAAATTCCAATTTTGATTGGTGTTGTATTTGTTTTGAAATCTTAATTTAAAAATTCTATTTTGGAGGATGAGATTAACAATTTTAGCCATGCATGAGTTATATTTTATTTCTTTTAAATAAAAGTCGTTATGTTCTTGATTTGGATAATTATTGTAGCAGCAATCATATTTGATTAAAACAAAGAAAGCAAATTTAAAAAAATATGATTACAAAATGAATCCTCCAATAATCCTCTTTGGTTAAATTATTGTATTCCATCTTTGGTAAATAATGAACATTTACATGTAAGGTAAATAACTTAAATCCGTCTTTGTTTTTTCTCTAGAAAATGTATGTTTCACTCTATAGGCTTTTTTTGTTTTGTAACTCTTCTTTATTATCACTGAAATGTAAAAATTATTTGTGATTATTCACAAAGAAATTATGGCATTATATAAGATTTCATTTAAGTTTTAGAACTAAGGTTATGTATTTTAAGGACAGGTTTTTATGTTAGAAATCTTTAACTACATGTTAACATATTAACTATAATAATTTTTCTGCTAAACTTATCAATTTATACATTAAATATATAAACTTCCAATAATCAATACAATCATTAAATTTCATTGTCTAAAACATTAATTATAATTATTTACAATACAAATGAGATGAATAGAAATAGTGCACAAATTAAACTGATGTACAAAAGCAAAAAAAAAAATATAATTTGCCATTTCTTACACTTCATTGCTCCTTCATACATGAACAAACAGATTAAATCTTTCCAATAGTTAAATTACTTATTAAAAATATATATGATAATAATGTTACTAATCACAGATAGAATAAGGGGAAAAATACATTGGAAAAGTAAGTTAAAAAAAAACCAAATAAGGGGGTGGAGATATAATGAAACTAATGAAAAAAAAAATCAAAATAAGGGGAAAAAAAAAACCATAACGGCAACAATAATTTTACAAAAGACTTATGGCTCAGACATTAAATAGTGTTACCAATACGTGACAAATCAGTTGATATATATTTATGCAAATTTCTTGTAGCTACCTGAAACAAAATGTTTTTACAAAGACAAAAACACTAATGGCAACCAAAAAAAATGCCAGAAAATATTATAAGAAACCATTTTTGTCACATATATTATAATATGTACATAAGACATAATAAATGACAAGTAAAATATAGATTTGTGCAAACATTACTAAGTGAATACTATACAACTTAAACTCTCCCCACTTACTTATTATTATTATTATTATTTTTTTTAAATCAGTAGCACTGAACTAGTTTCTGCAAAACGATCTCGTTCGCTCCGCCCTTCCCAAGCTCCTCCGCCATTATTGCGATGGCGTCACCGCCCTCTCTCTCTGAGCACCAACTCCACCTGGCTCGCCTCCGGCTCTGTCGTTTCCTGGTGTCATCATTTGCTTTTACGGTAACTTATTTTTTGGGTCTCTAAAGCTTTAGATCGTGTCCTGGTAGTGTTTTATTGTTGGTAATCTCAAGAAATTTGTTTTTCTTCCTAATATTTTTTTTGGGGTTAAAGTAAGAAATTGATTGTTATGAGACAATTAACCTTCAACATCTGGCGCACTTATTTCTATTTGGGAATTTCAATTTTTTTCTTTCAATTGATGGTTATGAGAATATCACTAGAATGATGAGTCTGTTGCTTGGTATTACTGACATTTAATTCCTTCTTTTTATGTCTTTGTTTGACCAGCGTTATCTTTGCAAAATTCCTCTTTGGAAATTAAACCCAGTTTTAGTTTTGAGAAATGGACTTGTCACTGTAAATTTAGGTTATGAGCAACGAACATAGTGCTCGTTTCTGCAGGTGAAGAAACCTCTGCTTTCTGAAGTTCAGCTTTTTATTTTTGTTTTTTAATTCCTGAGTTCGGCTCTGTCCACATGTACTTGGATTGTTGAAATTACCATTCTTATTTTAGCTTTAGGGTTAGGTTTTGTTAATTTTAATTTTCTCTCCTAACCCAACCTGTACAAGTTTCCTTGGTGGTTAGTCTCCCTGCCTCTCTCAACTGAATCAAGTGCTGGGTTTGACAGGCTTAATTTGCCCACTAGATCAATTCTCTTTTTGGGTTTTTGGTTCTGCATTATTTTTTTTTTTTTTTAAATTCTTATTCATTTTCCTCCTTTCATACATAATATTTTTGTTGAAAACTATGTTCAAAAAATATAATGATAAGAAAATACCACAAAGGGTTTTTTTGGTTCTTCTCTATAACGCTCGTAGCCATTCAAGCTTATCTGCACCATTTGGCTACTGAATGGTACTCTGCATCGCCTAGTAATGCCAATATGCCTGTTGTTACTCCCCTAAATTTTGGTATATGAATAATAAATAAACTCCTTATTAATAACAATGCCTCCAAAAATATGTTACATTTTTACTCCTTAGGGCATATATGTCTAACAGTTATGTTACTTGGTCATTGGACATTTTATTGTTGATTCAATTTTTTTTTTAGAAATGAAATGATAAAAGGTTATTAAGATATATATATATATATATTTAGAATAACAAAGATTTTTAAAGACATTTAATATAAATTAATATATAGGTTTAATCTTGTGGTCAACTTTTTTGGGTCTGTTGTTTTCAGATTTATTGTTATAGTGGCTAGGAGTTGTGGCAGTGGTATTGAAGGCTGGACATTTTCAAAGATTTTTAAAATAACCCTATTTATTTGTGCTCCTCTTTGTTGGAAATAAAGTTGAAAGATTTTTGTTTGTTCCCTTAATTAATCAATATTTAGTGGGATTATAAATGGATGCGGTAATGCCTTGATCAATCATTAATGTAGAGCAGGGTGTTTTGATTAGTGCTTGTGCGGCTCATCCAAATATGATGATGTTTATGTTTCTGGTATTATCTTTGATTTGTATGTTCAACCTGTACCTGCAATATATATGGTAATAATTAATTAATATAGTATGTTATTTATTGTAATTAGTAAAAGTATATGAATTTTAGGAACAAATTGTTAGTAAATTTTATTATCATGGTGTGGGAACTGTTTAAGTTGTCATGATTATTTCACTACTAACCACTACCTGGTTGTTTTAATTGTTGATAACATCTAGGACATGAATTGTAATATTAGTTTTGATTTGTGGATAATACAATTATTGTTGCTTTTACTGTAAATTTGGCACCTGGTATAAATGAGGAAATGCTGTTAATTTGGGTAATGATATAAATAAGATAAGTTTTAATAATACTAACTTGATTGCTTTTTGGATCCAATGCTATCAACTCACTGATTGGTTTTCTATTTTCTAATTTGTGTTCTTTGATTGAATGGGTTGGTGTTAATGATGCTGGTAGGAAGAATTTTTTAATTTGGTTTTTTTAATTTGGTTGGAAAATCTGTGTATGTAAAAGGAAAAAAAAAATAAATGAAAAGGTAGTAAATTTTTTTTAATATGAAGCAGAATATTTTTTTTTTATTGATTTGGTGTTTTCTTATTATCTTGTCTTTAATGTTGTTGTCTCTTGTATATCCAGGTTAATATAAAAAATTATTGCCGTAGTACTTGACATGTATCCTATAATTTCAACACTAAATTAATTAGTATTTTTTTAGAAATTATGTTTGTAGATGTAATTGTTGTGATAAAGTTTTGAAGAAATACCTAGATATTGTTTGACTAACATTGCTGCAAAAACTGCTACAACTGGTTCCTTAATTGATTTCAAAAAGTTTTCATCAAATTGTTTTGCTTTGTGTCCTTATGGGGTAACTTGTAGTTGTTCATTTATATTGAAAAAACAAAATAAAAAAAGTTAGAATAAAAAATGTTAAATGGTGTAAAAACATGTAGGCTTTAATTAAATAATTTTTAATATGATTATGATAAAATGTGTGTAGAATTTTCAACAAAATTTTGCTGAGAAGTCAGGAGCTCTACGCGCTGTACTTTTTTTTTTTTTGGATGGCAGAGGACCACCAACTCTTTTACAAGTATAAACAATTATAATAAGACATTACAAACAAGTGTGTTTCCAATTCTTGCTTTGGTGATGCATGATATTAGCCCATCAATGCTTTTTTGCAAACAAAGTTAAAATCTTTTGAACCTAAGCAAATATAGAGACTCACAGGCCAAAAGGTTGCAAGTAGATTCGTTGAGTTTTAACTATTGTTTGCCCTCTAGAGGACAATATTTTTGGTGAGACTAACTAGTACCTGAATGACTATAAGTATGACTTCCAATTCGAAATTATGTTCTTCATAACTACGCCAAGAAAGTGTCCCTACTGCATAACATTAATAGTAAACTGAACTTATTATGTAGAATATAAAAATTACATTAAGTCTCCTTTATTAGTTGATAGTTTTTCAAACTTGCAATGTGTTTGTAATATATTTTGCCCTTTAAAATCGACTACATGAACTGCTTAATTAATGGTGACTAATAGTTTGTGTGGCAAATGATTATCAACACTTTTCGCTAGATGTGCACAGGGAGAAATGTTAAAATCCCAGATCTGCAGTAAAATACAAAAGAGGAGAAAGGGAAGGCAACACCAAAAAGGCAAAGCAGTTAAGGTAAATACATTTAAGCTTTGTATTAAGTGCATGGATATTGATTTGAAATGTTTACTTTCAGTTCGAGTTATAAAATAGTCAAATAACATTCTCTAATTGTTCATAGTGCTCTTGTCAAACTTCTTCTGTGGAATGTTTCTAATATGCCATTTGCTATCTGGAGGAGATTGTTAATTCACCTCATGGGAAATTTTCTCGAATCTGAGCTGGTATGTGACATAGTTACAACGTGGATTTCAATTTCTCTAATACTCATATGCAGTGGATTAGATAAACTAGGGATCAACTTTATTTACCATTCCAATTTCGCACTTTAATGTTCCATATTGTTATTTGCTAAGTTTGGTGTGGAAAAGTCAGGTCTCTAACATAATTCAATATTTTTAAATTGGTATAAGGTTATGTAAAGCACAAAAGGGAAGAACGGGAAGGCAACATCCACAATGGACTTCAATTAAGGTAAGTATACTTGTATATGAATAATTAATTTGAAATTTTTATCTACAACTATTGAGTTATAAAATAGTCAAAAAATATTCTCAAATTATTCAATGTCCTCATCAACCTTCTTATGTGGAATGTGGCGATTACGTCATGGGTTATACAAAGGAAATTATTAATTCTCCTAATGCGAATTTGTTTCTTGAATCTGAGGTACATATATGATAGAGTTATATTGTATATTGTAGTTTTTTTTATTATTTCAAATTATACCTTCTAAGGCTAAGATTGCGTAAATTGCTTTGTTCATGTGCAGTTTGACGGAAACCAAACTTATTCAAAGGGGAGATTGATGAAATTCGGGTAAAATGGGAAGATGGTATCTTTGAAGTTCCCTTAGCTGCTGCACTACAGTAAATTAATCCATCAGTCCTTTCTAGACATTAATCAAGAGTGAAATCTAGCCTTAACTTTGGTTCTTGTACATTGCGGACATCAATCACATAGGATTTTGTTTTTGTTTTTGTCTTTATTTAGTATTTTCTCTATCACTATGAGAATCTCTAGTTTTTTATACTTTCAAATATTCATGCGTGAAGCGGTTGAATTATTGATATTCTTGTTTTAGCTCCTGTCAAAAGGGAATTTTTATAAAGTTTGAATTTGCTGCAGGTTTATTTGTGTTATACGAGGATGATAAGGTGATAAAAAGTGTGATCGTCAATGACAGTAGTCATCAAAAAGTTAAAAAACAAAAAGTTTTGCAAGCTATTTTTAACAACAGCAATTTGTTTAGCTTATTCAAATAATTGTCGTTGAAAGGATTTTTTGACTGTCGATAAAAAGGGTATACTTTTAACGACACTTGTAAAGACGACTGTTATGAAACTGTTGTTAAAAACTTTTAACGACAGTTTAAAACAGTTGTTAAATAGCAATTTTGCACTAATGACCCTTGTTGATGACCTTAGTGACCCAACCACCCTATAGCTAGCGAATCCCAGAGACCCAATGACGGCAAATCCCAACTATAGCATTTGTCATTGTTGCTATAGGTTGATGGAGTCCCGTTAGGCGATGAAATCTTGGCATGAGACGTTGGTTGGGGTTGGGGTTGACGACAAAGGCTGATGCTAGTTTAGATATTACACAATAGAAGTTGACGTAGGGGATGGGTTTCGCAATGGAGGCCGGGGCTAGTCTGGGTTGCACGATGTGGGTCTAGGTTTGGAATGGAGGTCGACGAGGTGGGCTTTGGCGGTGGTGCGGATCAGATGGAGTTTGTTTGTTCGGGAGGTGAGAGAGAGGGACAATTCAACAAACGCCTTTTTTTATTATTTTTTATTGTGTTTAATTTGACTTTTATTAAAAATATTTTTAAAAAAAAACACACTACAATATACAATCAGATACAATTTCAAAAACAATCCCAACATATTCCTCAAAATATTCTCCTTTCTAGATTTTTCCTAAAACAAAAACCATTTTAAAAGCACTAACAAACGGTTTAGTTTAACGGTTTGGTTTTTTATCTCATTAAATTTATAGCTCCATATTAGATATAATATGTAAATTTATTTTTTTGTCAACTGCAAAAGTGGCCTTTTTATGTTTTTGTTTTTGTTTTCTTTTTGTTTTTAAAAGTTTTATTTTTTTTCCTCTTTTATTTAAAAATAATTTAGTCATTTTAAAAGTCAATATCAATTATCGACTGAAGTATAAAGTATAAATTTATGTATCAAATCTAAATTAAAGGAATGCATTTTATTGTTTGCATAAACTTAAAAATAATAAGAATTTAAAAAGGTAATTATTTCCTTTTCATTATTTTATATTTTTAATAACTCTGAGTTTTGCCCTCCCGTCGTTGATTATACTAATGATGCATGTTGCCGTTTATTTTCCGACAAACTTTTCCCTAATATGATGAAGATGGGATTTCAATCGTATATCTTTAAATACGATGCAACCAGAGAATTAATTAACAATGATTAGCAACTGTATCTATTGCCGGCAACAACAACCATGATTTGTGGATAGGTACATTACCAATTTTATATTTACTTTCACCAAAAAAAAAATTATATTTACTTAAGATTCGTATGATATCATTTTTGTTTTTTTGTTTATTTAAATAAAAAACAAAAATATTTTCTCTTATTTTTATTTTTTATTTTTAAAAATAAAAAAGATATTAAGTAATTTCTATTTGTTTTCTATTTAATAAAACAAAAAAGAAAAAATATGTTTGACAGCAACTTTTTGTACATATTTTTTTAAATAAAAACATCAATTAAAACAAACAAGAAAAAAAACAGGCGACTTCTAAATCTGTACTCGTCTTCTACTTGAGAAGCGGTGTTTATTGGTGGATGATTGATAACTTTACAGAATAACTAGCGACGCATGTATGTAAAAGCGCTCTGCAAATGTGATGTTGTTCAAATAAACAGCTGGTTTGGTTTTTCTGTGTTTAGGGTAAGAATTATAGTTGGGAGTTACAACATAAAATGTTTCTAACTAACCACAAACTTGTGTGTATATTTATTAATAAGGTGTTTGTGAAAGTGGTTTAAATCATAAAGAGTATATAACTCTTATATGTTATAATGTAAAGCAAAAATATACTGCAATTTACAGCGGTTTAAAATTTAGAATCGACACTCTTTCAAACATAAGTGTATATAAATATATATACACACTGTTGGGAATGCAAAAGGTCACATACATTGGCTGAGAATGTGGTTGATACTGGGTATTTTAGAAGTTATGCTATTCTTTTTAAGTAGTTCAAACTTTTGAGATAGAATAACCTTATTTTGTCCTAACGCATGCAACGTATTATGTATTTTAAAAGTTTTACTTAGCTGTTTATTGTTTTTTTTACAGTGAAACCAGTAATACATGCAACATATATATGTGTATATAATTAACACATGTTGCACGAGCAAAAAGCGAGAGAGAGTGAGAGAGAGAGAGCAATGCATGCTGAAATCAGGAGCTAAAAAAAAAAAAAAAAAAAAAAACCTAAACCATTTTGTTATATGTTATTTATTATTTTTTTGGTACGGATCTTTTAGTTGTGGGCTCCTTAACAAGTTTGGGAAAGCTGCCAGCACTTCAATTAAATTTTTCTAAATTTGTGTTCCAAGTTAGTTATCTAGAGAAAGATGTATCCCAAGCAAATCATGCATCCAAAATTCTTCGTCTTAAGGATAGTATACATATTACATATGTAGGAATTAATGATACTTCAGATGAAGGTTAATCAGAATTTTCAGCCATTAATGATAATGTATTTCTATTTTTTTAAGGGATGATGATAATGTATTTCCTAATCTGGTGAAGATGGGATTCAAATGCATACTTCCTAAATTTGGTTGAAAGCCATCATGCCTTGTTTAGTAGGAGGCAGAAAAAATAGGAAAGTGAAAGAGGTAGATGGTTGGTTGGGCAAATGCAAAATAGAGAAGGAGGGAGAAATATTGTTTCATTATGTTTCGTATAAAAAGAAGGTAAGAAAAAGAAATAAAAAAAAACACTTCCCTTATTTAATATAACAAAAATAGGATAAATTTTACGAATTCCTCTGGAACTATATCACTATCTCTCAAACTTTAAAATGTACATGTGGTACCTCTCCAACTATAATACTTCTCTATATACACTAATAAACTTTGAAATGTGTTGTTTTTGGGATAAATTAATACTTATTACTCTCATTAAAAAGATAAATTTATCAGTTTATTCAAAATCCTTACAGAACCAACTTGAATTACGGTGGGGCTGTTTGGTATTATTTTTAAGTTATATGAAAATGTTTTTATTTTAGAAAATGAGAATTTTTTAAGAATTGTGCTGAAAGTGTTTTTAAAATTTTTGCTTGGAAAAATATGCGAAAACATTTTCAAAAATTCTAAGAACAAAAACAAACGGGGCTGGTAGTTCTCCACTTTTCATTCATCTTTTTTTTTTTGCTTTTGAGTAGGTATTTCAAAGGCAAAAATACGAGAGTTTGTGGGCCAACTAATTCATTTAAAAATGAAAAAACCATTTATATTAACTTGTAAGCATTATATCTAATTTTAAATCAAACGAAAATTTAGCAATTTCATACAAAAAATATGTTTATAAAGTTTGGGGGTTGAATTTGTAGAAATATTATACTTGAAGGGGCACAATATATATGTTTTGAAGTTAGGGACTATATTAACATAAATGACATAATTCGGAGGAAGTTATGAAATTTATTCATAAAAATATAAAGGAAGAAGTGAAATAAAAATGTTCTATTGGGTAACAAAAATATCAATGTGATATTTTCACAATGAGCATGTCTTTTTTTGTTTTCAGAAACTATTAAAGTATTTCTTTTATTTGCACAATTTATTTTTAATTTCATTCACTGGTACACTTTGTTCACAATAAAAGAAAAAAGAACCAAAAAAAAAAAAAAAAAAACAAGAACAACAACAACTTTTGATACCATTAAGTCGGGATGTCAAGGAGCACTTTAACTTGTTGGCAAGTAACTTTAAATCCAAGCATCTTCGGTCGACTCCTTTCCATTCATCCTCCATATTTGCAGCACTTTTGTATGTCCTCCTAATACGCATTCATGCAGCGTCTTTTTGTTTTGTTTTTTTATTTATTGGGTTTTTGACACATTTGTCTCCTAAATCTTAGGCTTTTCTACAATGTGATCTTTAAAATTTTTTTGTGTGGCAATTGAGTCCTTAAACTTTACTAAATGTAGCAATTAAGTCTTAATTACAAAGTTTCTTCAAAATTAAGACGAAAACAATCATATGAGATACACGTGACTTTTTAAAATACCTATACAACTTATTTAAATGTGATAAGAGTCAAATTATTTAATTTTATGTTCAAAATTATAAAAAGAAACAAAAGAAATTATATCATTGTTAATAATATTTCTAGCAATTTTGTTAGTTTCTATGTATATTTTAATTATTGTAATACTTGAAATTATGTCCTTTCTTTTTTAAATAGGTCATATACGTCTCACGTGATTGTTTTTCCTTTAATTTTGACAAACATTAGTGATTAGGGACTTTATTGTCATACTTAGAAAAAATTTAGGGACTCAATTGTGACACATTGCAAAGTTTAGGATTTAATTGTCACAAAAAAAGTTTTAAAATCACATTAAAAAAACTTAAAGTTTAAGAGGTAAATGTACCAAAAATCTTTATTTATTTTATTTTTTTCAAAGCTATCATCGCATATTGAATGACTTCAATACGGAGCATCTTGATAGGACTTTTCCTACAATTTTTTCTTCTTTCTATTTTTTTTTCCGAGATGTTCATTCAACAATATCAAAAGAATTAAAAAAAAGGAACCATGTATTTAACATTTGCGGTGTTTTTTAAGCTTAAACATGAACCTTTTTTTAACTCTTTGTTTTTTTTTTAAATAATTTACACCGTTGGTCCTTTAATTTTTAAATAAATGATATTTTAGTCCCTTATTTTGTAATTTTAGTAAAACCATCCTTAAATTCTTAAAACCTTAGCTATTAAGCCTTTCTCTCAATCTCCATTAAATTTCACAGAGAATCCATCACATTACTGTGACGTGTTGATGAAAAGACAATAATGTCCTCACCTCATGGCAACCAAAAATGAAAAAAGAAAAAAAATAAACAAATGGAACCTTCACGGCAACGAGCGGAGTAGCCCTAACCCCTCCCTTCTGGCCGACGAATCCCGCCACTCGGAACCATCGCCCTCCGCCGAGCAAGACCAGATCTTAAAGAAAACAGACCCAAATAACCATACAAAATCCTAGATCTCACTAGCGAGTTGTGGCTACTCGTGCCACCACAACCTCCGATTCCACCTCCGTAAACGCTGTCACTTGTCGCGTTCCTATCTTGCTTCAATTTCAATCCATTCTCCTAGAAGAAAAAGATGAACAGAACTGTTATCTCTCTAATGCTAGGTGATTTTTTTTTTCATTTTTCTTTTTTTTGAAAAGAAAATCACTGCCTAAATAAAATTATCTAAATTTTTTTCATTTATACATTTACAGCTCGTTTGTTATATAATTTATATTCTATTTGACTCCAAATCATTTTTTAAATATATTTTCTTATTTTCTATTTTGGTTTTCTGTTTCCTAAATCACAGGTCTAACTTTCCTCCAATCACACCCTCTTTCTCAGTCTCCAAATTTAAATAGTGGGGAGAAAAATCTATGTACAAATTTTCTTGCACAAATTTAAAATCCCTCTTTCTTTTCATCTATATTTCAAGTATATATCAATTTCTAACTATTGTAATCAAAACCCAAAGGAGAAGAATGCATGCAGCAGCAGGTTTAGTTCAAGATCTTTAGAAAAATCTCACTTCGGTGAATATTCACCTTGGTCCTTTTTCTTTTCCTCCGCGTTCACTTCACGAAGGCACGAATGTCTTGTGGCAGCCATGGATGGTGTAGAGAAGGAAAAGAAGAAGCGGCGGTTATCATTAGATTTGTGGGGCACTGAGATAAAGATGGAGGCAATAAAGAGTTGTTAGAATCCAAGCCAAATAGCAAGGCACCTCATTTTTGTCTTTTAATTTTTTGTGAAATTATGACTTTTTGTTATTTTACCAATATACCCTTCTAAATTGGACCACATGCTTTGGCACGTGATGGATTCTCTGAGAAATTTAAGGGAGATGGAGGGAAATGGCTTAATTGTTAAGGTTTTAAGAGTTTGAGGATGGTTTTGTCAAAATCAAAAGAAAAGAGACCAAAGCATCGTTTACCAAAAAGTTAAAGGACCAGCAGTACAAATAACTTTTTCTTTTTTGGGTCAAACACTTTAGGCTAATTTTTTTCTCCACAGAAGTAAAGAAGCGAATGAGGAGCATTGGTGGCGCTCTTTACCCGCTTATGGTGGGAACCATTGACAAGCTTAAAGGTGCTAGGTCAGTCGCTAGAAATGTTCACCTTGGTAAAATGTTCTCTTTTAAGATTTGACATGCGGAGGTCTTAGTACTGCTATGATATATAATGTATTTCCTCTCTTTACCAAACACGATTGCTTCAATACTTGGAAAGTGATAACATGCCCTCAAGATAAGGTAGCTGGGACTTGCAAGTAGAGCCGAAGCCAAAAATAAAAAATAAAAAATAAAAAATAAAATCAGCGAGATCATTATGAAAAAAGTATATATAATATTTTATTCTGTGGATATATAAATATGTTTTTAGCAATTAATAGGCATACAATCATAATTTTTCTTATAAATAGAGACAAAATAATATTTTTTAATTATTTAGTAGTGTATGGTAAAAATATATCTAAATTTTTAAAAACCTTGTAGGGTAAAAGATTAATTTTGAAAAATTGTCCTCACTCAATTATATGTGCCTCCACTAGTGATTGGTAGGATACTTATCCAGTATGTTTAAGTAATAGTCCTTTTACTCTCCTTTTCTTTTTTTTTTAATTCATATTTTTCTTTTTCTTTTATGGGTATTCTCACTGATAGTATACGTTTTCAAATAATTAGATCTAGTTAAAATTACTTTTTTTTTTCCAATAGATCATATAGTTTTCTGAAGGAATCTCTCTGTCTCTTCTTTTTTTCTTTTGTACTCATATTTTGAAAGTAATCTATGCCAAATATTTTGAAACATGTACTTCAAAGAGGATTTCTGAAAGCAAAAATAATAGGGTGAGCGTTAAAAGCTAATCTCTTTTTATGAACAATAGTTTAGTTTGTAATAAGGCGGTTGAATTACTATCTTCTGACATGAGCAATATATATTAAGTTAAACATTTCTCATGTAACGTATTAAACTTTTTCACGAGTCGCATCACATTTAATTTGAACATTATAGCATAGAAACTGCATAGTTTACCCTATCCAATTAAAATTTTCAACTAATAAATCAATAGTTAAAAAACATTTAATATGACCGATAACATAAATTTATACATTTTCGGATTTCACAGCTCATTTAGTGCAATTCTTACAACCCAATTGACATATCAATTCTTCTCCTTGTCTTTCTTTTTCCTTAAATTAAAAAAAAAAAAAGCAATCCATAGGTGGAGCATCTGATTTAGCTCCACCAATAGGTCACTTGTTACAAGCCGTGTAATTGAAATCGAACGAATAAAAAGATCAATTCATTTAGATACAACAGTTTACTTTGGCATACTATTTTTTTTATTTTAACTTTATGAATCAAGCTTGTGATTCTTGTAAAGATTTAGTGACCCAGAATTCAATTTTTTGTCGAATATGAATGCAAAATTGATGGTTGAGTTTTGTTACCCATTCCTTTTTGATCATTTTGGTACCACCAATTCACCACGGCGACACCAGAAACGATAGGGTTGGCTTTCTCCCACAATGGACGACGACAGCCTCCACGGATCTCCACCACTGCGGCACAAATTAGTGAAATTGAGGGGCTGGTTCCACTTCTCATGTTATTTTGAGTCTAAAGACAATGGAGGTGTCAAAAAGGCAGCCGGGAAGGTGGTAGACAGAGTATGGCAGCAATGACCGATATTTGTAGCTCTGCTAGGGATGCTCTGGCAAGAGTTGAGCAATGAAGCTGGTTCGTTATGTTCCTCTCTTCAATCTAAGCATGTAGACCAAAATCGCCTTGATTGGACATTGCATAGAAAAGTTACGGCCACCAACAATTATAGTTGTTTTCGGGACTTTGACCGACAATTGGGGTGGATTTCGGTAGAGTTGGCAACAAATCCACACGTCGTCAAACTCAGCTTGATAAGAGGTTTACAATGGTGCCGGAGGCATTGAAAATGGATGCCAAAAATTCAGTCAGAGTTTTGACCATTTATAGAGAAGAAATAAAGAAAGAAAGTGTGTTGGAGAAACTATACGATCTAAACATGTTTTAACATCCTAAATAGCACTTAGATCAAATGCGAAAACGTGAAAATCAATTACCTCCTGCCATTGCTATTTCCTAAAGGATGATGATATTCTTCTAAGTTTTCATATTTGAGTACTCTTCTAAACCTTTAGTAATTTTTAATTGATGGTGTATTTTCTGAAGTGAGATTATAGGTCTAGGGGACCTAAATGTATTTTGCAGAACTGTATTCATGCTACTTTGTCCATCACATAGTTTATTTTTTTTAAATACGCAAAACCATGACCAGTTACCAAAAACGGTTATGAAAATTGTCATAATCGCTCCTAGATTGATAGGAATTATGGGCCATAATTTAAAAATAAAACAATAATAAAATAAAATAAAAATGGTTGTTTTATTATTATTATTATTATTATTTATAGAGAAAATCCTAACATTCTCTCATTTGGCCCATATATTCCATCATTCAACATAATGAGAAACAAAATAGATGAATCATGGCGATAGGTTCTCTAAATCACGAGTATTATCTTGCATATATCACAATGTATTATGTCTCGTAAACTAAGGTCATTCTTTGGGCACTGGTCCAAATTGAACTTGTCGTCCTTGATAATAAAAGCTATACTTGGTGAACAATCTTTCATCCAAAATCTCTCTAAAACCTTGTTGATATAGGTCTCTTGAGACAGACCCAAAATATCTCTAATTCTGTCTCTGTGTATCTTAATGCCAATGACAAAAGATGTATCACCTATATCCTTCATGCCAAAATTTGTAGAGAGAAATTGTTTCACCTAATATTCTAAACCCTTATCATTAGTTGCAAGTAAAATGCCATCCACTTATAGGATAAGAAAACATATCTTACTCCCACTGACCTTTTGGTATATACATTGATCCATAATGTTCTCTACAAATCCAAATGAAGAGCTAACATTATGAAATTTCAAATACCACTGACGGGAAGCTGGTTTCAATCCACATATGGATTTCTTAAGCTTGCACACCAATTGCTCACCATCACTAGAGGTAAATCCTTCTGGTTATTTCATGTAAACATCTTCCTTTAGTTCTCCATTGAGAAAGGCCGTTTTCACATTTATTTGTTGCAACTCCAAGTCAAAATGCGCAACTAATGCCATAATAATGCGGAAAAAATCTTTCTTAGACACAGGAGAAATGTCTCCTTATAATTAATTCCTTACCCTTGAGTGAATCCTTTAGCAACAAATTTTTTCTTATATCTTTCAATGTTGCCTAGTGAGTCTTTCTTGGTCTTAAAGACCCACTTACATGTAATGACTTTTACACCATCAGGCAACTTGATAAGATCCCAAACTTCGTTAGAGGCCATAGAATCCATCTCATCTTTCATGGCATCATACCAGAGTTTTGATTCTATAGAACTCATGGCTTGTGAAAATATTTCAGGATTATTTTCAGCTCTAATGTTGTAGTCTAATTCTTGCAGATATACAACATAATCACTAGGTTTCGTTGATTTTCTTATTCTAGTAGATCTCCTTAATGTTGTACCAACATTTTCCTGAGGAACATGTTGATCAACTGGCTATTCAACCATTTCTGGCAATTCCCAAATAGCTTGATCTGCTGAATTGTTGTCAGCAACTTGTGGAACTTTAATGATTGGTCGCACAATACCTGTTTAAACTTGAGGGGTGTTGTGAATGATGATCAGTTTGTCACTTGAGCAGGATGGTTGATCTTTACAATGATCCCTTTCGGGGACGATGTCCTGGGATCGATTGCTCCCACTGATCAAGTCATTCTCAAGAAATTTTGCATTTCTTGATTCCATAATCCTAGTACTGTGAGAGGGACAATAGAATCTATACCCCTTAGATCTTTCGACCTATCCAATGAAATACATGCTAATAGTCCTTGCGTCCAATTTCTTTTCTTGTGGGTTGTATACTCTTACATCATACATGCATCTCCAAACGCGTATATGTTGCAAACTTGATTTTTAACCTTTTCATAATTCAAATGGTGTCTTTGGGACAACCTTGGTTGGAACTCAGTTTAATATATACGCAGCCGTTTTAAGAGCTTTAGTCCACAAGGACTTTAGAAGATTGAAGTTACTCTGCATACTCTGCACCATGTCTATTAATGTTTGGTTTCTTCTTTCTACCACACCATTCTGATTCGAGGAACCAGACATAGTGTAGTGAGCAACTATCCCATGCTCTTAAAGAAACTTCACAAATGGACCAGTTGCCTATCCATTCTCATTGTATCTACCATAATATTCTCCACCTCTATTGGTTCTCACGATCTTAATTTGCTTTCTGCATTGTTTCTCTACTTCAGCCTTGAAAATCTTAAAGGCGTCCAATGCTTCATCCTTTGTATGAAGCAAGTAGAGATACATGTATCGTGAGTTATCATCTGTCAAAGAGATGAAGTATTTTGGACCATGTGAATACATGTTTGAACTACAAATATCTGAATGTATGATTTCTAACATTGTTGTACTCCTCTTTGCATCTTTTTTGGATTTGTTGGTCTGCTTTTCCTTAATACAATCCACACAAGTATCAAAATCGGTAAAATCCAGAGTACTAAGTACTTCATCATTTACCAATCTCTTAATCCTCTCTATGGAGATATGTCCCAATCTTTGGTGCCACAACATAGAGGATTCCTTATTTATAACACATCTCTTTATGCCAATGTGAACATGCACAGTATTGTAATCGGTGTTGTTTTGCAAATCAATAAAGAAAAGACCACTGGACAAGGTACCATTTCCAACAAGATTTAATTTATAAAACAAACTGAAAGAAGTTTCACAAAAATTGAAAGAAAAACCTAATGGTACAAGTCTTGAAACTGAAATCAAATTTCTAGTGAAATTTGGAACATAAAACATCTTTTCCGAATGCAAATTAAAGCCGCTACTTAAAACTAAGGTGCATGTCCTAACAGCCTCCACTTGTGATCGCATCTTGTTTCTAGAATAGATGCCTTCCTCACTTTGCGTTGGGTTCCTTAGATTTCGCATACCCTTCAAAGTATTCGAAACATGGATTGCAGATCCAAAATCAATCCAGCATGTGTTATAAACCATATCAACCATAGTAGATTCATAACATACAAATGAGATTAGTCTACCTTTCTTGTCAAGCCCTTTCTAGAACTTTGACCAATTCTTCTTCATATGCCCCTTCTTTTTACAAAAGAAGCATTTGGACTCCTTAAGTTCCTTCTTGATTCCTCCTTGGGGTTGCTTGCCGTCCTTTCCTTGCGTTACATTTAAAGCACTCTGATCTAGTTCCATTATTAGCCTACCTTCTTCCTAAACACACATGGTTATCAGTTCATTAATTGACCATTTTTCCTTATGAGTGTTGTACGAAATTTTGAAAGGTCCATATGCTGATGGAAGAGTGGTCAAAATATAGTGCATAAGGAAAGCCTTAGACATCTTAACCTCAAGTGTCTTTAGTTGAGTTGCAATATCTCTCAACTTTATGACGTGCTCACGCATACCTCTCACTCCAGTAAGGCTTGTGGATGTAAACTTTATGATCAAAGTGTTGGCAAACGCCTTATCTGAAGACTCAAATAGCTCATCAATGGCCTTTAGCAATGCCCTAACATTGCTATACTCTTCAATCGAGCCACGAATACTATCTGAAATTTTGGTCTTTATGAACACCACACTGAGGCAGTTAGACTGCTCCCAACGTTCATAAAGAGCAAGCTCATCCATAATGCTAGTTGAAGTAATTACTAGCCCGTCTTTCCTAATGGCATAGTCAATACCCATGCACTCCAAATGAAGGAGAATTCTCTCCTTTCAGACTTTATAGTTATCACCTACTAGTTCAGGAATATCACATTTCATATTAGCAAAATTCACAGATTGCATAATTGCATAAAATTAACATACATGCTTTCAATCAAAATTGAGGCTAACAAACATATATCTTGCTTTACCAATATAAATCATGTTCTAAAACATGAATCGAGTGACATAAGTCTTGCTTGTGGGCTAAAGTTTTAATTCAATTAGATTCATGTATAACCTTATAATAAAACTATCAAATTATGCTCCTTTTCTTAATTCCTGTGGATAAATTAAGAAATATAATTTGATATTATATCTTAACTAATCATACAAATATAAAAGAAATTCCTATGGGATAAAGTCTATTATATTCAATATGATTAATTACAATTAATGTCATAATGTGATCCTAAGTACTTAATATATATAATTTTGTCTAATTAAAGATGTTGTGGCTACTCCTTAATTATTCAAAACTATATGGACCACTTAACATTTAATTTAATTCACGACTAAGCTCATATAAATTGTACAAAATATAAGCAATGTGAATACGAAAATTAACTCCATGCACTAAAATTACTTAACTCAATTTTGCATGCATAGTTATACAATATATTATAAACACAAATAACAAGACAAATAAATAATTTAAGCACATGAAAATTACAAATAATTATATGTACAAAGATTCTTTATGCATAATTAAAATTATTCATGCAAATAACATAATCTAGCACAAAACTTTACAAAATATTAATGTACTAAATTACTTTACTTAATATTGCATTAAAATTTCAAAATTATACATATTGAATCACATATGTATATAAACATACAAAATTATATCCACTCAAAATGTACAATATTCACAAAAAATAACCAAATTATGAACAATTTCATAAATTATACCAAAATTATGAAAGTTCATAAAAAAATTAAA
Source organism: Artocarpus hirsutus (assembly GCA_946598075.1). Classification (NCBI taxonomy): domain Eukaryota; kingdom Viridiplantae; phylum Streptophyta; class Magnoliopsida; order Rosales; family Moraceae; genus Artocarpus; species Artocarpus hirsutus. The sequence goes on from CAMOHE010048405.1 coordinate 31,997, forward strand.
AGTTGTGGATATTATGAAATTTCATAAAATTCATGAAAATTTTATCAAAAATATCCATTTATAAAATCTGGAAAATTATGATTTTTTTGGGTTTTTTTTTTTTTATTTTTTGCCTTAACCAAACGACATGTCGTTTGGGCATGAGAGCCCAAACGCACGTCGTTTCACCAACGAAACGCAAGCCTTGACATGGTTCAAACGACATATCGTTTTGCACCATATGGCCTGAAACGACATGTCGTTTCATACGACTAAAAGCACTCTTCTTAGCTGAAACAACATGTCGTTTGGCCAAGCTTAAGGCCAAATGACATGTCGTTTTTTGAGGTCGTCTTCTTCATGAAACCGGATCTTCTTAGGTCTTCTTAACCTGGTTGACCCGTTGTTAACCCAATTTCAAGCCCAGCGGGTTTTCAGCCTTTCGGACACAATTTTCAACATTTCAAATTGTAGAAAACTTAGAAATCCAATATCTTAATGATTTCTAATCTTAGTTTTCATTAAAAAATTCTAAATTCAAAAACCCAAAAACTAAAAAAAAATTTCTACCATGAGTTAATATATTGTATATTTTCTAGACAGCAAAAAAAAAAAAAAAATGCAAGGTAGAGATTTTAAAGTTGCTCTGATGCCAAATGTTGAAGAAACTATACGATCTAAACATGCTTTAACATCCTAAATAGCACTTAGATCAAATGCGAAAATGTGAAAATCGGTTACCTCTTGCCATTGCTATTTCCTGAAGGATGATGATATTCTTTTGCGTTTTCAGATTTGAGTATTCTTCTAAACCTTTAGTAATATCTAATTGATGGTGTATTTTTTGAAGTGAGATTATAGATTTAGGGGACCTAAATGTATTCTGCAAAACTGTATTCACATTACTCTGTCCAACATAGAGTTTATTGTTTTTTAAATACGCAAAAATATAAGCAATTACGAAAAACAGTTATGAAAATTGTCATAAATGCTCCGAGATTGATAGGAATTATGGGCCATAATTTAAAAATAAAATAATAATAAAATAAAATAAAAACAGTTGTTGTTGTTGTTATTATTATTATTATTATATTATAGAGAAAATCCCAATAAAGTGAGCACAAGATAGAGTGAGAGAAGAAAAGTCTGGTATGTCAAAAAAATAGTTGCATCTAAACAAATTGATCTTTTTAGTCCTATGATTAGAATCACACAACTTGTATATGGCTTGTAATAAGTGGCCTACCTGTCACGCCCCGGAGTACGGGAGGTGACGTGGTGGTTTAATTAAATTAATTAAATAAGGATTTAGTTGAAAACAGGGTTTTAGAATTAAATTTATAAATAAAAATGAGGAAATTTTAAAATCGTTTGATTAGAATAATTTGAGGAATTAAATAAACCATTATAATAATTAAGCAAATAAAAGAACATTAAGAATATTTAAATGTGAGGTGAAACGAATATGGGTCCCACTGGCCCACATATTGTGCACACACATATAGTATTGACAATATTACAATACAACCACAGTCCGAGTAAAAAGAAAAAAATAAAGATTTACATGCCTTACTTGCTACAGTACGACCTACCCAAATCTTCTACAGATTGTAAGTCCGGTCGGCGGACTCTTCTCCGATCCTAAGCTGATGTCCACCTAGGGTTAAGATTTTAAAACAAATAAATCATGAGGGAAAGGCTCAGTAGGACTATATTTGAAAATTATTCAACTTTAAAAGAAATTTCGTAAATCAGATAAATGCATAGAAAACGAGCTAGAACAATTAAACAAATAAATAATTAAATGAGAATTTTAAAAAAATACGATCTTACCAAAACAATTCAGATAGGTCGACTAGAAATAATACCATTTTCTTTCCCTAGGCAAACCATATATAATTCACCACCGCAGTGGCCCAGCTGGGTTTCGAGACCTGCCCCCAAGGTCGTTCACTACACGACCCGATCTCTAATATGGCATCATACCTCAAATATATATATATATACATATATATCTTTTGATTAATAAAATCTCTTCTTTACCAGATATAATCATTTATATTCATTATGAACATTTCTCAAGCAACCGCTTGTAAAGATATTTAAACAAAACCATTTCCCAATCATTCATTGAAAACATTTGATAAAAATCCATTTTTTGGCTTAAATCATTTTGAAATAGGGCTACCAAAGGAAAGGGGTAGAAGTCCTACCTCGATATCTGTGTCGGTGTCCCACACCGTAATCCTGATCCGCTATACGTTAGCTCTGCATATCCACGTACGAATCCTAAATGCATAGTAACTTAGCCCATCAGTATCTAACCCGAGGTATCCTATGGTACTAAATCATCTCATGGTGTCCTAGTGTGCCTTTTTGGTTTATAAAATCATTTTATAAAGTTAAAATTTCAATCGAGGTTCAAAACAGTGAAAACGGGTGAAAAATCACAAAATTACACCATGCCTGGTCGGCCTGCCAGTCATCCTGGTTTGGCCTGCCGAACTACACAGTTCGGCCTGCCGGAAGAGTAGGTTCGGTCGGTCGAACATCTCCAGGTTCAGCCTGTCGGTCGGATGAATCCGGCCTGCCGATCCCTTGAATCCGGCCTGTCGATCTAGAAAAATTCTAGAATTTTTCACGCACGGATTCTCGGCATCCCGAATCCAAATCTCTAAATCTAACCTGTTTTCTTAATTCTCAGGCATGGGTAATCATTATAAACAATAGAAAATCATAGTAGAACACTTTTTAATGGATTAAAATAGGTTTTAAACAAGATTTTTACAAAAATCCAAAAATAGAGAAAATAGAGGAAAAATGAAAAATCTTGATTTCAATCTGTTTTTGTTGAAATAAAGTTTGCATTCTAGCTAATCTAAGTCCATTTAACTTAGATTGAAGCTTTTCTAGGCTTAAAATGTAACGCCCGCCTAATTTGATGTAACGGATAATGTTATGTTAATGACGACGTTAATGTTATATTAATGATGATGTTAAGTGATATACTCATGATGTGCTATGATAAATGATAAATGGTGCTAACCATTTTATTTTAAGTGTTATGACAGGTGACGCTCGCGTGGAATTGATGTGCTCAAATGTTCATGTCATTAATGTTATGTGATTAATTATTTTATGGATAATTATATATTATGAATGATTTATGGGAGTTTAGACAGATCGGCAAGCCGGACCATTCGGATCGACAGGCCGAAATGATGTCCTCAGAACAGCAAGCCGATGGTATATCATCGGTAGGCCAGACTTTTGAGATCGGCAGGCCGAACTTCTGAGATCGGCAGGCCGATGACAGCTGACAAGTAGTCA